>CAWVQA010000859.1:176851-214351 GCA_963932145.1 Acanthosepion lycidas
CTCGCATCAGTTCAGAGTAAAAGGTGCTTAAACCTGCAGATGAAAAAAAATGTTTCCTTTCTAAAAATAAATTATCTCAGACAATGCAGTTGGACACCATATTTGCATGTATTTGCAGTTCTTTGTTTTTCCACCCAGTATCCCCTAAAATTTTCGCTGATGTTTTGTGAAAGGGTGGGTCAAGGAATAATTGATTTAATTTTGGGACAAGATCAAGGAAACTAGATTTTCCTAACAGCGAGATAGGACGATATTTTGGCTTTTCAGATATAATGCTGTTATCATAATGGAAATGTACTGCATTAACAGCAACAATGTCATCATAATGATTAGAAACATTTAATACAATAGTCTGGAATTTGATTGTTCACATTTTATTAACAATGGCATTGGCAGAGAATATGTGTGTCCTAAATACTTTTTAGTTAATAACGGCTCAAATTATTGTTCCATTTTTTTTCATTAAATTTTATAGGATTAACAGAAACAATATTTTATAAACAATCTTTTTTATCCTTTAAGTATTTTTAAACAATTTTAATCTGATACTCAATACACTGAAGAAGACACACAAAAAACTATCAGTAAACTAAGAACAGAAAAGTCTAATACAATAATAATCAAACACAATTGTTCTCTCATTAACACACTATAAAGGCTATATGATTATAAATACAATCAGCACTAGTTTAAAACACTACAATTATAACTTAGATATTCATATTAATATACCCTATTGCCCAATTACAAAAGAGAGTTCATTATAAATACTGCCTAGTTATTGATTTTTTTTTACAAAAATAAATTCAGTTAAAAAAAAAAAAAAAAAAAAAAAAATCAAATTATAAATTTTATTTTCATTATGTTTATTTTATATATTAAATAAAGGAAAAAAAATATTGGATAAAATTATTAAAAAAAAAGAAAGTATAAGCTTTACATACAGTATATTTCCCCATATAAGACAACCTTTAAATTCCAAAAATCACCCTTAAAAATTAGGGGTCATCTTATACTACAATTCTGCAAAAGAAACTTTAAATTCTGAGTGATGTTTGTTGGTAGGCTATCCTCAGCTTTAGGGCAATAACCAATAATGTACATGAAAAGATTCACATTATCAAATAAGCTGATAATAAAAGTAATAAAACCATTTCTACCTTATATATTACTGGCATAACTTCATAATAATTTACCTGTTCAAAGAATAATTCCATATCAATGAAACTTGTATCCAAGCAAGCTCAGCTGAGAAAATGTAAACATTTTGAGTTATGATTGCATTCACAGCAACCTTTATCTTTTGCTAAACTTTCAATAATCGTCATAGTAGTGTTAAATAACATTTAGGATAATGTAATATTCATTTCTCATTAAAAATTAGGAACAGACTGAATAAAAAAAAGGTTGAAAGTGGAATATACTAATATCATACATTATCATACTGTTATTGGCAGTATTTTGTGATTGTCCATGAAGAAAATGGCCGTTAGTACACCAGGTTGTTTGTTTAGATATAGGAAAAGAGGAGGAAAAAGAAAAATCAGTATTCACAAGAGATCACGTGATAAAACATAAACAAGATGGCAGTTTCCTTTTTAGGGGATGTGTGTAGGAAAAACATGATATAGAATCAGTTTTGTCATTTTGTTTATTTTGAATTTCTAAGGATGCAGTAAGTAACAACATTTCCAATAACATCATCTTTATCTAATCAATATCGTATACTACAGGTATAGTATAAATTCATGAAAATTTACTATATTTTTTTTTACCTCATCTTATCTAAAAGTTGTATATGAAAAAATACAGTACTTATTTTTCAGAAAAAGTAGACTGGTGTGCTGGCATACATATAACAAAAAAATAATTGACTGGTAGTCTAAAAATGATCTGGTGTGCTGGTGTACATAAAATAAAATTTCAAATACAAATTTTCAAGACAAGCAGGTCAACCACACTTGGAAGACTGCTGCTGCACAATTTTCCTACTTCCATCCCGACATTTGACCGTCTACTAAATTTAACTTAAGTTTTATATTTCCTACCACTGAAAGAGATAAATTAAGCCTATGTAAACATCAGGATTTAAATGCAGATTTTCAGGCCAGGAGAGGCCTTTCCACTTAAAAGTTTAGTGCAACACCATTTTCCTACTTTTATTTGACCTTGTGCCATACTAGGCTAAGCTTGGTAACATATATTTTGTAAGAAAAAAAATATTACCTTTGTATCTACACACAAAAATGTATAAAATTATAACTTTCAAGTTGGATTAAAATAAGATTGAAAATGAAACAAATAAAAATGAATTTCAAACATAAGTCAACAATAACATGACTTAAAGCTTTATATTAAAAGACAAAAATAATATATAAATACAATAAATTTTGATTAATTGTGAAAGAATGTAAATAGAGCAATTTGGTCCACTTAGATGACTGCCCTGGTCATGTGAGACCAATTCAAGGAATGTATTTTTAGTTTTAGGATAAAATATGTAAAATCAGGACTAGAAAAAAAAAACAAAAAAACTATGCAACAAAAACTAAAAATTTCAGTAGTTTTTAAACAAAAAAACAAAACAAAAACCTTTTTATAACAGCTTCAATAAATAAAGTGAACTTAATCAGCATTTGGAGAATTTATTGAGAATATGCTCTACCTGTAGACTCTGAATGTGAATAAAATCAGCCCATACCTGACTACTTTTATGACCCCTATTTTTTTTTTTTGCATAAAATAAGATCATAATCCTTTTACATATTTCATTGCTTCCTTATTACATCATATTTTCAGGGGTTTTTCATTTTTTCTTTTGATTAGTTCATTTTCCAGTGACTCAACACTGATATCAATCACCTTACATTCTTATAACCATAATATTTTTTTCACTTAAATTCTACTCTTCAATCATGATAATAGTATGGGGGAGTATATGTTTATTCAAAGAAAAGACAAAAACTCACCTCCCATGGAAATGCCAACATAGACAGCATAAACAAGGAATGAATACAATTCGCCAATTGTCAACTGGGCTTCAGACATCATTATTCCACCATAATAAAACACAGACAGTACAACAAGGTTTCCAGAAAGACCAGTCTAAAAAATAAATTAAAAAAATTAAAAAATTCAACATGCATAAATTCAATCATTATTAATTTTTGACCAGTATTTCTTTCATCTCAATATAAATTCATAATAATATTATTACAACTAATATGACAAGTGGACCTATGTGACACTGCACTGTCAGCCCGTGGTCAACTCCCAGTCATGGCGCGAAGCAGTAATGTTTCTTCCACCGGCATTTTGGTGTTGACTCTTAGTCACTGCCACTAGCCTGTGTCCCAGTCGATTGGTGGTCGTACCTGGTTCGATACCAGCTCTGTCGTTTCCAGCTCACTTCGAATGTCTGGTTACCAAAGTAACTGTTTCGATCTCAAGTCTAACCTACCCATGTTGTGATTTTGATCTTAGGTAGACAAGATCAATCAGACAATGGGCCATAGTGTAAGATGAGTCTAGACTGGAGATGACATCGCACAAGCGTAAAGAAAAGAAGCAAATAAAAGAAAAAACCCAAGAGGTTCAAGTATGTTAAGAAATAACAAATTAACTTTATCCGTCTGTTATATACAGGAGTGTGTTTTCCACCCAGCCCATTTTCTACGGAATGTGACACTTCTACATTTCTTAAGCAACTGGTTTAGTTCTTAGGTGCTGGCTTGGCTTCATTCATCAGTATAACTTGTTATTGGTAGGATAGGCAAAGTTGGAGGTTGTGGAAACTCTTGGTCAGCTTCTGCGAGGCAACACTGGTTCCTGCTACCTGAATTAACTGTCGAACAGCCCAAGGACGTTCATTTATATGGGTACCGATCAAAAACCAGTGCGGAGTTAGATACAGTCTGGTGTTCTTGGTAAATCTCAATTTCCAACAAGAAATTTCTTTGTTGTCAGGCCAGGAAAATTGATTACTTCCCATTTTTGGAAAATTAATCACTTTCCATTTGGGGGCGGTCTCCTTCGTCTGTGAGGGGAGGTCAGAGGAGAGCTATCCTCCTAAACTCTTTCTCTCTCACATTGATATCCCGTACCAATCCCTTCAGTGGGTGTTAATAACTTTTCTGTCCTTCTCATCCATTTGCCTCCGCGCATCACCATTGCTACTACTTGACCAATGGCATCTTGGCCATGCAGGTGTGGCTAAGCTGGCCTCCTTAAAATTATAATCCAGAATTTTTGTTCACAAAATTCTTTTTTTTTCACCCATCGGCCAAAATTTTTACGAATCCCACGTTGCCACTTAAAATCTATCAGATCTTTTGGTCATTCAGAATCCACTTAGCCAGCACTCTTTACCAATTCCATCAATCACTGTCAAAGTTTGCCATTTGGTCCCTTCATGAAGTTAGCTTTTACTGGAATCTGTCTTTTCTTGAGAAATTAAATTCTTCGTCTCCCAATCTCAATTCTTCCACACTATCTTTTTCTCATGCCTAAAATTTTCACAAATACCATATAGCTTTGCCTTGCCGGCACTCAAGAAAGAAAAATAAATGATATCTTGGAAAGATAATTAATATTGATTCTCTTTACCCCGTATCGGCAATCATCTCAGGTTGAAATTTTTATGACCTTCATGTGCTCTGCCCAATATCTTAATGCTTTGCCTTTTTTCTGAATTCTCATATTTCCCTCGGCAAAGCGTTTCTTTACAACAATATTAATCAATGTGTCAAAATCTCACATATGGCTTTTCTATGGGTCTACTGTCTTTTGTGAAAGTAACTTTTTCGGAAATAAAATAAAATCTTTTTAATATCAAATGGTATATCTTTTGGGCTATCCTCTCTCTCCGTTTCCAGCATTTCCTTGTTTAATTTTTATAGTTATTAGTTAGCCAATTACCATAGCTAAATAGTGTTACACTTATAAGCAATAACAAATATTGTGGAAAAATGAAGGGCAAGTTTATTTGGTTAGATTTGATCTGACAGCAACAGATCAAGCACTTGGAGCTGGAGCAGCAGAGTAGTTGATACAGTTAGCTAGGCTTACTAAGGCAAAGTGCCATGACTTCAACTCTTGTTGATAGCTTGTTTGAATGTCCGGTGCTATAGATAAGCGTATGGTTGCAAGAAAGAAATACGACAACAGCAGAAATAGATTTACGTGGTTTATTTCAACAGGAACGTGAGGGTTTGGGACAGCTCCCTTGTGGTAAAGTTCATAAGCCAGCTTCGGATCTAGGTCGATCTCTCATAGTAGTTCACACATGTTGACGCTGGCACTCCCCTGCTGTGAACAGGTCTCTTCGTGGTCACTTGTTGACTGCCTGTTGAACTTCCGTGTGACCCCTTTTAAGCGTTTTTTTTATGGCTTAACAGGCTCGAAAAACGAAGCGAGTATAATTAGGAGGGAAGCATTTTTATTGGACAAAAATAGAACACTTTAAATATTATTTTATTTTTCAACCGGAACTCGTGTGTCAGGAACATTTGTAAATGAAGATAATGGTCATGTTGTGACGGGGCTTTGTCCCGTTCACATCCTGTTCTCGCTCTTGAGTATTTGCCTGTAAATCAGCCAAGATATGACTTATTTTATTTTATAACACCGGGATGATCAGTTATTTAAATGTGGATTATTTTCCCAATCTTTGTTGCTGTTATCACAATGCTTTGGCTGTTGTGTCCTCCACCCATTATCAGGTGCTTATCAATCCATA
Organism: Acanthosepion lycidas; assembly: GCA_963932145.1. Classification (NCBI taxonomy): domain Eukaryota; kingdom Metazoa; phylum Mollusca; class Cephalopoda; order Sepiida; family Sepiidae; genus Acanthosepion; species Acanthosepion lycidas. The sequence continues at coordinate 182,589 of CAWVQA010000859.1, forward strand.
TAACCCTTATTGAATTTCGAACTGAACTCATTTTTCTACGACACAACAGATTAGTGGATTAGTGTTGGTTTGTAAATTTGGTGACATAGTAATTGGGAGTTCAATTCCTGAGATGATATACTTGAACTCAGTGGAAATGGGACAAGCAATAACTGAGAAATACTAAAGGATTAGATGAGATATTCCTAGGCATGGGCAGTGGCATGAGAACAATCTACCTCATAGATTAAATAAAGGGTTCAGGTTGAAATTCCTTGATAGCTACCCAGATCAACAAAAATTTGATGACGGTAGGATGGCACTTTTTAAAAAAAATTCTGATACACCTTGTTTACCAAGAACCACAGAATGAACATCTGAATATTTGCAATGAAAAGCAACTAAAATTAAGATGAAAGAAATGCTAGTCAAAAATTAATAATGGCTGACAATGCTTCACCAAAAAAAAAAGAATAAAACAAATACATAAATTCATTTTCACTGAATCAAAATTTCTTTATTCAAATTATTCAATGAAAATCATAATGTGCAGTGCATATAAAAAGATCTCTAAAGAATTTATCCAGCCATCTCGGAAATCGGTGACACAACCCCTTAGCAACTGATAAAAGTGACTTTATTGCACAAGCATGAATAGGTACTCTCCTGTGGGTTTACTCAGTTGACAATAACAGGATACTGTATAAATTTATATGCTGCTATCACATTCACAATGAGTGAAGAGATTTTTTATATCTTGTATCATTGAGAATTCTGGTCTTTACCAAATCTAAAAATTGTCATTGAAATTCCATAAGAACACATGACAAAACATCTGATATTGATTCCAAAGACTTTGCAGACTGTTTTGAATAGTGGAAGAAATGCTTGGATAAGTGAGTGTGGTACTCAGAAGTGGACTAGTTTTAATATTAAATGGCTGGATAATTTTGGGAATTATCTTGTAAATATAAAATAAAAAAAAAATCCAAGACAAGCCAAACATAATTTATATCAAACAATAAAAAAAAAAGAGTTCACAATACTTGCTCATTTAGAAAATTAAAAACTATCCATGAAAAAGATTCTTTCACTGAACTATTTCAAACTAGCATTTTCATAGTTGTTTTGATGACAAAGTTTCTGACATTGAACTTCTTAATTATACTTGTTTTTATATTAAATCAGTTATAAAAATGCTAAATATATCTATATAAACATTTTCACAAGAATGAATGGATGTGCACAATTTTGTTTGATGCATCTGAATTCTTGCATAGAAGAACTAAATGAAATATGAAAGTTTTACCACCTCTATCTTCCTGGTTATGAAAATAAACTACATCTGTGTCCTGGGTAAGACGATAAACTACATCCAACAGCAAGGCTTCTGATCAGGAGGTTTTGAGGAGCGTGGAATCACCTCTTAATTGCTGGTGTTCCCAGGTTCACCCTGACCTGGAGTGGTAGCACTTGTTAGGGTACCAGCTATGGGCAAATAGTTACCCCACCAAACTGGGGTCAAAACACTATAAAAGTGTAAAAATAGTTTTTAATACCAGCAATAAATTTTTTGAAAAAATTATTACCAGCAATACATTTTTGAAGGAAAAAAAAATCATTACCAGTAGTGAAAATCTTGTCGGCATTAAATAACCCTTTGAGGTTGATATGCCATAAAACAAACCAAAGTACCTCTGTTTTACAACCAATGTGTTTTTAAACACAAACTAATTTTTTTTAATTTGTTTTTAGGTGTGGGACAAAGAAAATGTCCCTACAGTATGGTTATATATCAAATAACTGGTATCATTAAAAGATATTTTCTTGAGATATATATCCCAATAGAATAAAATAATAAAATTCACATAAGATTTTACTTACAAAACCATAAAATGCAGCTTTTGCTCTGGCTTCTTTCCTCAAAAATAGAAGAACATTTTGAAGCTTTGAATTGAAAAGTTTAGATTCTGTGTTTTCCTGCACAAAAGACTGAACTGTTCGAATATTTATAAATCTTTCATTTGCCACCTGAAAAACAATATATAAGTACCACTGAAATAAAAAAAAAAATTTAAAGAAGAAAAAACTAATATTTTAAACAATTTAGAAGTTTTTGTTATGTAAGATTCACTTGGCTAAGTGGAAATTAAATTTTATGACTTTAATGCTTTCAATCTAACTCTTGCACAAAACAATTTGTTTTAGTATTTTTTATATTTACAAATACACAAGACCTTCAATAAGTACTATTTTTAAATCTAATTTGCTTTTACACACAAAATTTTTAAGTTTGGGACAAAAATGTTCCAATATTATTATTATGTAACAAACAACTGTGATTATTAACAGATTGGGTTCTGAAAAGTTATCAGCCCAACCCACTTCCCAAAATTTGACCAAACACTACATTTTATTTTATTTTTTTTTTGGAAGGCTTCTTAGGCTGGTTTAGAAATTTTATTCTATCTCTGAAGACTTCTGCTATGACTTCTCAGCAGGACAGTGCCATCTATATAATACTTGAATCTAATCTAGCCTGTGTGTGTGTTCCAGAGGTACAGCTTAAATGACACATAATACTCCAATCATCTTAGGTGCATATTGTACATGTGAACCCCTGCAGAGTGGAGTGCCAAATTAGATAAGGGATTCTCAAGCTAGGACCATTTTTCTGGGATTTTTAAGAGAAAATTCAAATTATATAAAACAAACACTTGCATATTATATTACAATTATTATGTGTGTGTAAAAATAATAAATATTAATAATACATTATAACAACATTATTAAATAAATTTAAATATGCGCAGCACAGCATATATTTATAAAATTCATTACACTACATTAAAACTTTTTTATAAACAAAAATCCCAGATGTTGGCAACTATTTGATGGGTGAAAAGGCTATATGTGATACATGACAGGGTGGTAAATAAATAAATTAGGTACTGCCATGGATTTTCTAAAAAGAAAAAAAAATTATTTTAAATGCCTTATTTGAACTTAATTTTGGTTCCATTAAAGCTAATCCAAATAAAAAGAAAAAATTAATTTCAATATATAAATAAACTTTATTGGTATTTTTAAAGCATTAGTACCTTTTTTGTCACTCTTCAACTCATTGAGCTGTATGCAAAAAATGTAAACAAATTTAAAATTCTCTTTAAAATCCAATATTTGTATTAGAGATGTGTTTTGAAGTCTATTAGTCAATTTAAGGGTTAATTTTCTAAACATAATACTTACCTTTTAATGAAAACAGAATGAAAATAGCATTTTATTACACTAGCCTGTGATGTCAAAGGACAATATAGAAATACAGTCATTCTGCCACTGTTTTTTCCCCCCAAAAAAGCATGGGAAAAAGTAAAAATAAAACCTAAAGTACAGAAGACAAGTATTGCAATAATTAAAAATTTGTTATCTATGTTTAAAACTAAAAATTTGTAGGCTGAATTTTCCATATGTTCATACTCGAGATTGCATAAATTACAACAATAATATCTTCAGGGATTTCTTTCTGTATAATTGCAAAAAATTTAGATGAAGACCCCTCCCCACTCCCAAATTATAAAGTATACATGCAATATTGAAAAGGTGGTGTGAATCATACCCTCAAAATTTTGTAATAATATAAGATATTCAGTAAAATGTTTATTAATGAATAAGTCCTGAAAATTTCTTTTGAATTGGATAATTCTCTGACTTTTGGAAAATATTTTAAAACAAGGTGTCTTTTTTTTTACTTTCATTGCACAAAAGTATCCATTTTGGCGGTACATAAAGTAAACAGATGAATGCTGGTTTGTCGCTGTTACATATTTTTAAATAAATGCAAAGAAACAAGTATGTATGTATGTATGTATGTATGTATGTATAATAAAGAATATAATTATTTTAAAAAATTACCTACAAAAAAATGAAATGATGTGCACAAAAAGGAGGCATTCATACTTTGATATTTCAATAAATATTAATCTCCATACACAGATTTCAGTTTAAAAATTATATGGTAAATGTTAAAATTGGTAGAAATTATCACCCCAGGGCTACTATTAGGCCTTTAGTATGATATCAGTTTGCAATTCCATTCTAAAAGAAAACTTTTTCTTATTAATTTTTTTATTGCATTTAAGTAATATTGTATAATGTGAGTAATAATAATTATTACAATAATTGGAATTACAAAATAAAATAGGTATAATTAATAATACAATTGATAATATTGTTATTTCATCATTTTGTATCATGATCCACTTTTAATAAAGAACTCTATGAGTTTATAGGTGGACAAGAAACTGATAAACTGATATGTCCCAGAAAGGGATATATTTGAATGAAGTAGCTAAGTGGTTTTGGCTACTATAACCAAGTAGAATATGGTAGCAGTAATCAACTGGTACGCGTCGTAGTCACAAGTAAAAAGTGTAGATCAATGGCGTAGTCCAATAGGCGTCGTTATTTATGACAGACACCAGCCAATCATATTCCAGTGTTGGGGAACACAGGTGTATGCATATTCCATTATATCATAAACCCACTGCAAAGAACAGGGGTTATCAACCTTTTTCATCCTATTGCCCCTTTTTCACTATTTTTCAAGGTAATCACCCATGCCCATTTGTAAAAATATAAATTAAAATATTTTACTTACATTACTTTTTAATGTGATTCTTGTGGTTGATGCTTTGCTGCTAAAAAATTAATATTTGGTTTGAAATTTGTAAGTTTTATTCTTATGTCTCCTTGAATACACTTACAAATTTTATTTCTTTCTTTAGCCAAGATTTTATTGATTGTACTGAATCCACATTCAACCAAATAAGAGGTTGTAAAGCATAGCAGTATTTTATCCATTTCAGACCACATGTTTGTATAAAGCTGTTTCACTGTATTTGACAGCCATAATTTTGTTATTCCACCACTTTCAAATTTGTACTTGCATTCATCATTGTGTTTCAATTCAATAAGTTTTTCCTACATATTTTCACTGACAGCTTCTATGTTGCAACTGAAGGGAGCCATCATCCACAGATTGACCTTTAGTGAAAATCAGCTACTTAGTTCTTCTTTCAATTTGACTAAATATTCTGTGTACTTTTTACTAGTTTGTTCTGGGAGGTGTTCACTTACTTCTGTTAATATGGGCATGTTATTGAAATTCTTCTGTATATTTATTCAAAATGTCTAATTTTTCAGAAAAGGCTTTGAAGAACATGTTTGTAATGTAGCAATGTGCATAATTTGCCTTGAATCTGGAGAGAAACTTCACTGAACTTTCAAAAAAATCCATGCTAAAAAGTAAATGCCACATTTGTGATGCCCAATTTCCTCTGTCAAATTTTTCTCATCCCCATTTTTCAAGAAATTAACTATTTTACCAAATGGGTTTACAAATCTGACAAGGCAAACAGACTTCTGTATGTGTATATATATATCCTTCACAAATAAATCCAAGAAACATCAAACTGCACTATCCAAACATTATTGGGAGTTGTTGGAAAGCAAATTAACCCCACAAGTAAAATGGAGAATCGTCTCGAGAGCTAGAACTCCGTTAAACTTCAGAGACTGATGTAATTTGTGCATTAAAGAAAAAATCCTAATAATAAAGCATAAGGATCCGGACATATTACTGAACAAACATAACGAGTTGATTTTTAAATGTAGACATAAAAACCACCTAAATTTAACTAAATATGTTTAGAAACATCTATATTAAAAGGGAAAATATTAATTTTGTTTTTGAAATGAATGTATGAACACATGGATACTATACTTGTTAGTATGTACTCTAAAAAGTAGATGAACTTAGACATTTGTATGTGAATTTATATATATATGTATGAACATTTTGGATAAGGGTGCTTATATGAATATATGTACTTGTATAAATTGTGGGTATGTATAGAGGTATGTGTGTGTATATATGTGTATATATATACACATATGTGTGAGTATGAATATATAAGTATGGGGTATATTTAGGTACTAGCGTTGTTTTTGTGCTAGGTATCGTTATATATATATATATATATATATATGTATATATGTGTTTTGCATATGTGTAGGTGTATGTATATAGGTATGTGTTTGTGCATATGTGCAGATGTATGTGTATATGTATAGATATATGTGTGTGTATACATGTATTTATATATATGTAGTATTTTGAATATAAAATTACTTGTAATCTGCATTTGTATATAGATGTAAATATCTTAGAATTAATATTTGTAATATATATGTGAATAGATGTATAACATTGTAATATAAATACATATGCATGTGTGGATAGTTATGTGTAGAATCCTTTTCATATGCTTTTTTGTGTGTATGTGTGTGTATATATATATATATGGTTGTATATGTATATAAGGGTGTGTGTATGTATATGGGTATATATATATATATATATATATATATATACACATATGTATGTATATATATATGTATAGATAGATAGATGGATAGATAGATATATATAGATATATGTGTATGTGTGTGTGTGTGTGTGCATGTACGTGTATGGAATATTTTCAAATGGAAGGACATGGGTCATTCTAATGGTGTTTTAAAATTACTCTTTTTAATGTTTAATATCACTTTCTCTTTTAATGTTCTATAATTAGAATTATGAGAATGTATATTTATCTTCTGGAGGGAGTTTCTTTTTAAAATTGTTAACTTAATTTAAATTTAAATATACCACTCTTTAACTATTAATATTAATAATAATATTAACGAAATTCCTTTAATAATGAAGCACTTCAGAAGTCACCTAAAGTTAAACTTTAACTATGAAATCAAACTAAAATCTAAATAAATTTCAAATATTAAAATGTAGGTAATGATTGATAAATGTATGTATATATAATTTATGTATGAAGATAGATGAACATTTGTGTATATTGTTACACGTGTCTATGTGTGTATTTGCACATGTAAATAAACCTATGTATATATGGATTTGCATGAATATGATTGTGAGATATATATAAGAAGAAAACAGAATCTTTAATATTACCCTCAAATATTATTCAATAATGAAACCTAAACCATAAGTAAGTTTACCCATATAATAATTAAGAAAAATTGCATTCATAAATTAGATTAAAAGTAAAACTAATAAAGATGTTACCAAAAAATTTTTTTTACAATATTAAAGAAGTACAATTGGTCGGGTAAATAAACTATTATAATTTGAAATATTTCTTTAATATGTTCTCTATAAATGTGCTAATAAAAATAGTAGTTAACTTATATTAAGTCCCTAAACTATTTACTTAAAAAATTAAATATTTAAACTGATAACAATCATCAATTTTTTTTTTTTTAGACATCTAAATTTCTATCAAGCATTGAAATCTATCCTTTACTTAAATTTGTTAAAACACAATTACAACCTCTTTCGATTTACTTCGCTCTCCCCCTCTATCCTTGCCGTAACACTCATTTGTATATATCTGTATTACTGTCTTCTGTCTCCTCTCTCTTTTCCATTTTTCCTTTTCTTTTTTCCCTACTCCCCTCCCATTTCTATATATCGTTTCCGTTAAGTTAACCATCTAAATAAGTCAAGCTCTGGTCACTCCTCCTACCCCAATGTAAAGCACGCTTAAGAGAGATATGAAATTAACCCCTCCCTATACTCTACCTTGTCTCTTTAACTACACCCCCACCTGTTAAATTACAAAAATATATCATTTTTCCTTTCATTTTGTTGTTGGAAGTGTTACCTGATGATCCGGAATACTTTAAAAGGATTTTGGTGAAATAAATTATTGTAATGGTACCTTAAAGTGGTCTGTTTTTCATTAAATATTTATATATATATATATATATATATAACTTATATGCTGTTCTTCGGTATCAATACAAAACTTTCGAAAAAGTCATATTTGCTGTGAGTCTTTATTTTATTGACTGTTTTAATAACTGTCAATGACTCATGAAGATCAAAGCTAATATTTTTGGCAACTAAATGATGACAATGTGCCATGTAATGCACAGCAAGAATAGGAGGACATATTTTTTTAATTGCGCAATAAATCCCTTATACTTAACAAACATGGATGGAGCACCATCTGTTTCACAGGATACTAAGTTTTCAAAGGATACTTGATTTTTGTCAAACCAAGATTTTACAGATTCAAAAATGGTACATCCTGTAGTATCATTTTCTAAAAGTTTCATGAACAACAACTCTTCATACAGTTTGCAGTAATCATCTATATAACAAACATATGCCATTATCACTTACAGTAGATTTGTCTCTGAATTGAGAATTTAGCACATTTTAATTTTTCAACTCGTTGGCTTAACACATTTGCTGATATTTCATCAGTTCTTCTCCGGATTGAATCATTGCTCAATGACAATGCTTTTAAGACATTTGCTGAATCTTGCTGCAACACAGTTTTCATGAGAATTTCAAAGGAAGGCTTAATAACATTTTCAGCAACTGTATGTGCACTTTCAATTTTTGCATCATAAGATGCAATCAAGCCACTTTCATTTGTTTCTGTAGTTTTTTCAAATAAGATTTCCTTGGTTAGTTTTTCTTTAAATTTTCAAAATAAGCAATAGGTTTGTTTACTTTGTTAGAATGTTCTTTTTTTAAATGCTCTAAAAACCTTAACAGTTTCATTGCTTCAAGAGAAAATGAACTGTTGCAAATAAGGCACATAGGTTGCCTTTGATCAAATTGGTTTTCTACAAAGCTATAAGCCAAATACTCATCTATATATGGTCTACATTTCTTTTTGGTACTCATGATTAATAAAAAAAAGTGCTAAAAATATAAGCACCATGACAACTCGCCATCAAAAAAAAAAATTAACTTTTTTCAATGTTTTTAATTTTAAAATAAATACAAATGATTATAAATACTTTTTTTATTTATTAAATAATAAATAAAAAGAGTAAAAAATTGCTTTCATAATTTTGCTTTATACTTTTTTAAAAAAATTAAAATAATTTATTAATTTAATCATGTTAAAACCCAAAACATACAAATTTCAAAAAAGTTGTCAATGACAGCAAGTTGTCAATGCTAGGTTGCCACACTGATGAGTTGTATCCTCTTGAAAAATATAACACAGAAACAATATTTTCAACTCAAAGTTATAGTCACTTACACTTGATCTAATTAATATTATCACTGTGAATATACCAACATAAAAATTGGGAATCATCCACTTTTCACAATTACTGTTCAAACACTGTAGTGTAATGCGCAAGTCAGTGAGTGATAGCAGATAAAGCTTTCTACCAGATACTGAACGAAATATTTCAAAATCACTAGTTCAGTTGAAACATTTAGTGATGTGTAACTGTTATACAAAAAAAAAGTATTTCTGCTGGATGCAGTATGATGAGTTATCATTAAAAATAATTTATTTCATCCTTAAAGGGTTAAAGACTTAATTTCATAAACATGTGAGAAAGCATGAATTTAGAAACATTTATTAAAACAAACTCGTAATTCTTATTTACAAATGTTTGTACTTACTATGAAAGAAAAGAACTTGTTTGTGAAAAATTATCACCCCCACCCTAGAGAAACCATTGCTTCCTGGGGGATGATATCACCCCCATTGAGAATGCTTGATATAGAGTAAGGACAATGATACTAGCACAGTTATTACTAGTATTATTACTACATTCTTTTTAAATATTCCTTTTTTTCACATTCTAATGAATTAAGTAGATGAGCAAGTAAACTGCTATTTTTTAAGGGGCCAAGGGAAAATCTTTGGACAAGACATGGAATTTTATATTGTAAAATGAAATCAAGTGCATAATTCAGGTAATTTATAACATATCTGGACATGGATAACTTTTTTTTATCTTTAAGATTTATTTTCAAATAATGCATTTTCATTCATCTGTCAAGAAAAAAATATTTTTAATATGCTGTTGATAGTGGCCATGTTATTAGGTTTGTGCAAAAATAATGACGTAATAATGTCGTTTTTTGATGTTAAAAATACGTCAAAAAACGACATTATTACGTCATTATTTTTGCACCAACCTAATAGTAGTTTGACAATGTAAACAAAAAATGACACCAAAGTTTCACAGTCCTGAATTCAGTACATCAAATACTCTAATAGCAAAAAGAGAACATTATTATGCTTCATTAATGCTAGTTAGAAATTCCATTTTATGAAAATTTACTTTTCCTATGTTGACTGATCTAGTTTGACTAATTTAAGCCACATTTCTGGAAACTTTTCATTTTATAAAAACAATTAACTTTAAAAAAAAATGGAACCAAATGAATTGGATTTAATATGAAGGTTAATTTACAATGTACATATAATGCAGCACTGAACCCTTGTTTTCCTGTAGCTGATGATGATCCTGTTAAGCATGAGTGCAAAGTTTCATCAAATTCAGCTTCACAATTTAGGTATGCATAAACTTGTAACAGATACCAAGATTATAACAAAGGATTGCTTGGATACTTTTCAGCTATCCAATCTTTCCCAGTAAAAAGATTCACTATTAATTTCTCATAAAAGAATAAAAAAAAACACTTCTAAAAAGTTTACATGAAAATAATAATAATAATAATACTGAACAAATAATTTGGAAGGAGTAGTGCCTGATAATAGCAGGAAAATAATCATAAAATGTCTACTGCACTATAAAAAGAATATTGCAATGAAACCCTGTGAAGAAGATACTTACATTAGTTGCACCTGCCAATGATCCCTGAACATTAGAAGTGATTTTCTTGATATATCTACCATAAATGATAGCTAACACTGCTACAGAAGGAACAACTAACATGGAGGCCATGGAAAGATGTGGAGACACATAAATCTGCAAAAACGGAAAAAAAATATTACAGTCATAAATACAAGAATCAAAATTTAGAGTAAAGAACAAAACTGGTGAAAGAGTTTTATATTAAAAAAACTAGCAGATCACCCATTTGGAAATCAAATTGTTTCCCAGTTGCCTGTCTTAGATTAGTTTAGCATCTGTGCACTATATGAATAGTGTCACGCAGATAACACATGTAGATACATGTTGCGCTTTATATATTTGGACAATGGAATGTTTCAATGGAATTTTCTAAGCCGTATTAATAAAATAAGACAAGTTCTCATAATTTACATTCAGACTAATGTCTCCAACTTTGTTATAACTATCACATTTGAGCAGTTGTGCTCTCTGCTTTCTTTGGTTGTGTGTCAATCAGAGTAATCTTATTTTAACTGAGCAGCTCTAAAAGAGAGTCAACCAAGACATCTTCAGACACAGACAACAGAACAAGAATTATCTGCTCCTGTTGATTAAATAAAGGGTTTAGTTCAAAGTTCCTTGAATATTATCCAACAGGGGTGCAGAGTCGGACAGATATTGACTAAGCTTAGCTTAGTGCAGAACAAAACCAAATGGTAGCAGAAAAACTGTTGCACAAATTTTCTAAGTTCAGAGGATCTGTCAGTTTTGAAAGTCCAGTCTTTTACCTGGGTTTACATTGACACTAGATAGAAATATGTTATCATACCAATCATGTAAATATCAGGACTGGAATCAATTATGAGAATTAGTATTGTTGATTTACTTTTACTTTTAATTAACTGAGAAGATAATTCTAACAATATTTCTTGGGAAGGAAGAGCCTATGGTTCCAAATATTAGGTTGGTGCAAAAATAATGACGTAATAATGTCGTTTTTTGACGTTAAAAAATATGTCAAAAAACGACATTACTACGTCATTATTTTTGCACCAACCTCATATCTCAAGATATTATAGTGATAGCAATAAATAATGAAATAACCCCCAACCCCTATCATTAGATTATGTAGTAATCTGGAACTAAAAAAATTAATATTAAACAAAAAAAATTAAGAGTTAAGCAATAAAAAATACTTTAAAATACAGATAGGAATGGTAATTAAAGAAAGATAAAGTTAGATTATAAAAAAAAAGTTAAATAAAATGTAGAATACCCCCAAGATGCATCAGAATAAACATTTTACCATCAAAAGAAACAAAAATCAAAACCTTTTCTATCTTTGTATTTTGACTGCTGAAGAAAGCAGACATTCTGGACAGTCTTGGATAAAACATCTTGCTATCAACAGATAAAAATTTCTTTATTTGTGTATACATATATGTTCTTTAAAATATACAAACATTTCTTTGAAATATATACTAAAGCATTTTATCTTTCTTTTTCTATGCTTATTTCATTGTATCTCAAATATGATTTTGTTTGTAATATTATAATCCAGTTGTGGTTTTGTGATGCCCTTTTTAACACTTAAATATATATATATATATATATATATATATATATATATATATATATATATATACACACACACACACATATATATATCAGACAAGACCAGTACATCATCAGAATACCATGGCAATATCATTCAATCTGTCTCACTAGCATATTTTCAATTAACAAAGTAAACTAATTAAAAAAAATTAAATCTTTAAATTAACACAGCAGTTAATTTCAGAAAATATCACTTGGTGACTTTGGATCATGTAAAACATGAACTGGCTTTAAAATTAACACATAAAAGAAATTAAAAAATGAAAATAGATGAAGCCTCACCATCATTCCCAGCCCACCAACAGCCTGACAAGCTGATCGAAGACCATCTGATATGTTCCCAGTCAGTGACTGTCCCACCAATAAGGTATCACTGGACAGACGAGTTATCAAATCACCACTTTTCATTTTGTCAAAAAAAGCAACTTCTTGTTTCAAAACTGAAGTGTAAATTCTTTCCCTCAATTTCTGCACAATGTTCTGCCCTGAAAAATGGAACATTTAATAATAATAATAATGTGTAATACATACATATATTATACATATCACCTTTCTCTTTTGGTAATTCAGGGTGCATTACATATTATTATCAGGATCCCATGAATGAAAACATTCTTTTGTTTGCTTAACAGTCAATCCTTTAATTTCTACCATTTCAACTTTCACTGTAGAATATCTAGATCCCAAGTCCAGGTAGAGAGAGAGAGAAAGTGGGTGGGAGAAAACTGCTTGTGTGTGTGTATGGGGGAAGGGATATATATTTTATAATAATAATAATAATAATAATAATAATGGACTTTCACATCATTTTCAAGATATGAGGGTCTATCAGCTCAGTTCTTAAGACCAGAGAACCAGATTACTCACACATATGATTCAATTATTGTGGTGAAGGCTTGTGCAGAACCAACCACATTTTTCAGGAGAAGTGAATACAGAGAACTGGTGCCTATAAAGTCTTTAAATAACTTACTCATGTTTTGAATTCAGAGATGTCCTTCTCCTAGACTAGTTGCCAACTAAGGCTAATGAATCTAATCAGCCCTATTAACCCATAGCTAGGAGGAAATTAATTCATATTTTTCCCCAAGTGTCAGTCAGTCAGTTATGTGTGATACACGCTTATAACTGATGAGGCAGATTCTTTCCCGCAGTAGGTTGCCATTTCTTTCTGTGATAGACCAGTTACCATCCGTCCTGCTATTTACCCATAGCTGGGGAGAGAAAAGGAGGATTCATACCTTTCCCAAGGTTATTAGCATGTAAGTGAATGTAATGGATTCGACTGGGCTCTCAGATTCCTCAATCCAAGCTGCTATCTATTACTCCACTGTCTTGTGCATAAGTGAATGAAATGAACAATACTGGAATTTGAACTTGGCACTCTAATTTCTCATTCTGAGGCACTATCTGTTATGCCACTTGCGCATGCATATATATATATAGATATATATATATATATATATATATATATATATATATACACACACACACAGGTTGGTGCCAATAAACTGTGGTAGTTGAGGTCCAAAATTTCTGTCCACAGTTTAGATCAAAAGTGAGCCACGATATCAGGATTGATTGTCAGCTTAGACCACCAAAACAAAGCTTGTCAAGTCCATGGAGTTATCCATGAAAATAGTTAATACAGTGGCTAAGCATGCAAAATGCGTATTCAATACTAAGAGTTGAATATTGGCAGGTTTGAAAAACATCCTTTAATTTCACATAAAAATCTGCAACAATGTGAATAAATTTGGAAGACAAATAAAGTGCCATGTCAATAAATTCATCATCGGTGACAGTAAAAGATGGCAGAAATCTTGTACGTACAAAATTTTAACATTTTAAGAGAAAAATAAAGTTCATTTTTGTTTTTATAGTTTTATTAAGATTTTGAATAAAAACATTACCATACATATAACAATACAATGTAGTAACATCTACGTAAAAGTACAGGATTCTATGCAATACAAATTTTAAAAGTACAGGATTCTATACAATACAAATTTTACAAAATTATTACAAAACAACATTTTTAATAAATTTACATGTACGTAATAGAAAATAAAAATAAAGTTCATAATAGCACTTTATTTAAGAAAGTCAGTAACAGAGAGTTGCTTCTTGTTGTTTCTCTTTTCTTGGCATCTCTGAGCATAATCTGTAGTTGTAAAACTTTTACAGAATGACCAACACTCTCATAAAATTCCAGGCTGTACTGTAGACATTCTACAAGCTTGATTGTCGACTTGGGTGCATTGGTATTTGGCTCTACCTCCTTTATCTTGTTCTTCCGCCAATAGAGACCCAGCAATTGGGAAATCATCATCAATAGTTGACCAGGCTAACAGGATTTCATGAACTGGTGCAGTTTCTGGATCTCAGTAGGTATGTTCACTGGGCAGTTATTGAACAGCAGGCAGGCTTGTTCTTCTAACCCCAAACTTCTCAGATGCTGGCATACTGCGGGAACAAAGTTTTGTTTAAACTAGTTTTTAAAAATGGATGATGTCATCCAGGCATTTTTGTTGTTGATGTTGTAGAGTAATGATAACTGCATCAAACATCTTGGAGATCGAAACTTACTGATGCAGAGGGCAGAAAAGGAGCATCATTCTTTCTTTCATATTTTTGAAGTCTTTACTCATCTTGTCATTCTTTACTTCAAATGTTTTCTCTAGTAGGATACAATAATAAATGGCTGTCTCATCAGCATTAATTATCATCTCAGGATGTAGTTGCTGCTCTTCCACAAAATTTTGAAGCCTTGGTATGAACAAATCGGCTTGTGTTGTGTCTGCCGACCTTGCTTTACCACTTATTTTTACCTGTGCTATTCCATGGCACCTTCTCAACCATCAATTACATATGATGAATTCAGGATCTGCATTTTCATCATGAAGTTGTTGATGTATTTTCTCGGCTTGGGCTTGTATAATGGGCCCTGACATGAGTATCCGATTATTTCTAGCTTCACAGAACATGTTAAATGTTGCCTTATCAGGATCAGCATCCCTGGAAGTTCTGTCCCTTTTCCTCTTCAAATCTCCTTCATCTAGCTCATCTAAAAAACTTTGTACCTTTACTTCATTTTTGATCCAACCTCGCAATATAGATTCCGATACATCCATCTCTTTAGAGACTTTGTTGTGAGCTGAGCCATTTCATATGCTTTCAACAATGTTTAGCTTTTGATGAACACTGTATGAGGTGTGTTTACATCTCATAATGATGGGTTAATATCTAGGTATAAAAATGTTGCGATCACTATTGTGACAATATTTAACTTCATGAACAAGAGATAGAATCAAGTGAATAGGAAGAGAAAGATGAGTTACTTCTCTTTCAACCCCGAGAAAAATGGAAAAATGAAAAAAAGCTAAAAGTTCAGTCAATAGAGAATGAAGAAATCCAGGGCTCAGAATCGAAACTGCCCAAAGAGAAGGAAGAAGAAATTCCTCTGAGGAAACACAAATCTCAATAAGAAGGGATGGTTGTGAACAGGGGCTCATTCGAGACCCTATCAGATGAATAAAAGTGGCGGTGGTTGGAGAGGATAGATGAGCAGATAGCACGTAACAGCAGAAATAAAATCACTTGTTGGTGCTGTCGATTGGCCAGCGGTGGTACTGATGAGGCATGACCGCTAGGACAAAAACGCTGTGCACTTGTTTGAACCAACCATCCTACTAAAAGTTAATTAAAGGAAGAACAGGTATGAATTAGAAGCTAGAAGAGATAGTGAGAGAGAAACGCAGTGAGAGTGCTTCAGAATAATTAAGTAAAGAACTAATTTGAATAATGATTGGTGACAAGATACAGAATTGAAACCGCTTGAATTCAGCTATGACGAAGTTTATGATACTGTCGGCAGACAAGGTGGGAAGGTGTAAGAACAATGCCTTAGGAACCTATACCTCACTAAGTCCCATTTATATGACAGGTAATCACAGAATATGTGTACTGGAATTGTTTGAAGATAAAAGGGAAGGAATTAAGAGGAATTGTCAAGTAGAAGTGTTAACCAAAACAATGCTACCACAGGCTATCAGTGTATCTTATGGCGTGTGGGCTGTGGCAGTACAGAAATCAATTAGGCTGTCTAAGGTATGTGGAGGGGAATCTCCTGGGAGAATAAAAGTGAGGCCGCCAATATCCCTAATAAATTTGCCCCTGGGATGCTCAGTATTTGGAATATCCATTTCCCAGCCCCCATAGTACCAGAGGGAAGAGAAATATGAGGAAAAGGATTCAGTTGTAGAATTGATTAACAGAACTTTGGGCAATTACACGGAAGTGTGGAACCCATTAGAAATTAATTCCCTAACATTGTGTTAAAGCAGATGCCAGTATTATTGAAACCTGTAGAGAGGATAAATATGAATCAATTAAAAGACCAACTAAAGATATTGGGAGAAGGAGGTATGGCTTGGGAGGATAGTGAGGAAATTATAATAAATTGGTCAGCAGTGATAGATACTTGTTGCTGTAATAGTAGCAGCAATATGGAAATTTAATAGATATAGAAGGAAGTCGGTTGATGGTACTCGGGTAGGTGTACAGCAACTTGGAAGGGAGTTACCTGGCAGTGTTCATTGTCCAACCAGACCAACCCCAGATGAAGAAGTTGCGTTGACTTTGACAAACGAAACAGAAGTACAGTCAACGCCTGTTGAAAACAAACCAACACCTCCTGTTCTACAGAAAAGAATAATGACCAAGAAAACCAAGCCATAAAATAAAAAAATAAATAAAAACACACACACACACACATATTTTTAAAATTGCAGGTATACACAGAAGAAGAAAAGAGAACTTTTCAAATTGCATGTGAAAATTTTATAGTGCATGGAAATGGTGCATGAACAGTAGCACATGTTAAAAAGTGTATTGGAGTTTGAAATGTCATTTATGGGTATATGACAGGATAGGTGAAAGGTGAGATATGACATGGCGTACTGACGAAAAGGGTTAAAACAAAACGATTTTAATTTTTTTGTCAGAAAGAGAATTATTTTCCCAGGATATGAGAACAGATGTATGAATTTTGTTGAAAAAGTTACACGTGATACAGCTAGACACAGATGGCAGGTCAGGGGCCAGAGGTTAAAGTCATCTGCTGAAATGTGTCAATGGGAAATTTTAGCTGACAAAATTTCCCGAGAAAAAATTATAATTGTGAGCAATTGTAAAGGAAGAAGATGACATCAGAAAGGCTGACATCATATGATGGCTCCTCCTGAAGGAGGAGGGGATCTTCAAAAATTGAAAATGTGAAACAGAAAACGAAAGAAAATGACTGGTTGAATTTTAGGAGATTTACATAAAACCCACCTATTCGCCCATACAACACCAGTTGAAAGGGACACCCATAAATACAAGTGCCCACATGGGCCAAAATTAGTTGGGGCCAGCCAATTACAGTGGCAGTGAGGTTGAGACCAGGAGTTAAGAGATTTCTGATATAACGCTGCTTGCCAACCTGATGAAAAGAATAATAATATTATTAGCTTGGTGCAAAAATAATGACGTAATAATGTCGTTTTTTGACGTATTTTTTAACGTCAAAAAACGACATTATTACGTCATTATTTTTGCACCAACCTAATAATTATCTGCTGAAGAAAGACTCCGAAGAAATACTTGTACCATTTGTGAAAGTACAAACAATAGTACTTGAAGTTAAATCTAGTTGTCACTGAAGAAAAACTCTGATGATAAACCTTGTGTCGTACTGGAAAGTACAAATCACAATACTTGAAGATAAATCCAGTTGTCCACTCTGGCCACTCTTCAAAGAAGCAACCTGCAATTTTTGTTCCATCACCAGTTATTAGAACGCGTTGGGAAGAGAAGAAAAAGAACAAAGAAGAAAAGAACTGTATTTATTTTTTTGTTATTCTGATATAAACATCATATCATGAATAATTCGAGTGTCATCCATTTTATTTTTCAATTTTGTATGCACATATTCAACTCCTTGGTTTAGTGTGGTTAAAATACCTATTGTGAGACTGGAAACTACTTACACAATAGACTCTTCCAGGCCTATATTAAGTAGGCAACATAGCACTTTAGAGAGAGTGACAGAGAGAGACAGTGAGAGTCTCGTACGACTACCAGTGTTGGACACTAACTTATAGTAAACTCTGCTTACACTATCTCTGTAACCTGTTGTTAATATATCTTCCTTACATCTAATCCGTGTTCCGTGTTTTACTTCTGTGGGCTCAACTTTGGCACCCACATCAGTGGTGACGAAGGATTCTAGAAACGCACTCACGGCGAAACCTAAATACCTTACCAATCCCACATCTGGGTCGATGAAGAATTCTAGAAACACATTCACGTCGAAAAACCGCAATACCTTGCCAGTCCCACAACAGTAGCGACACAGAAGATTCGAGAATTTCATTCTCCCCATATCAATAGTGACAGTACTCAAAAAATACACAAACTCCATGCGTTCCCACAGCAGTGTTGAATGTGAAATTAAGCTGGTATTAATACATTAGCGATTTAAAAGCTAAAACACCCAGCGTCTACATATATTCCAATACCAAATGCCATTGACAAACTAGCGATTCGACATCTACGGAATATTAAAGTCTGTCCAATACAAGAACGATTTCTACACACTCACACACACAGAAAAAAAAAAAAGTTGTTCGTAAAAAAAACTGACAACACGAGATCAAGTACTACCATTGCACTCAAGTTTTCGGAAAAAACTATAAAAAATTTTTTTATGTAACTGAGTTGAACTCGGGCATAAAATTATTCTCCCCTCAAATTCACTGAGGTGAGTTTTCTTTTTTTTGTACCTTTCTAAAAAAAAAAAAAAAAATACATAAGTGTGGTGAAAAATTATTCAATTACGTTAAAATTAACGGAACCAAGGGAAAAAAAGCTAAACACACATAATTAGTTTAGTTTAACTATTGTCTGTCCATATTTTTTTTTTTTCTGTAAAAGAGAAAAAAAAAAAGGAACAAAAATCTATCCAAGATTTTTTTGTGTACCTCCTCTTAGTACCCGTGTTTCAAAGCAACAAAAAAGTGCTGTCATTTTTAAATATGGAAGATTTGCAAAAAGTAATTGCCCAAATGTTAAAACTAAATTTAGACCAGCAACAAAAATCAGAAGAAAGACAACAACTATTTTTGGATTTACATAAACAGCAAATGGAATTCCAAAAAATTACGCTTCAGAATGCTGAACTACAAAAGAAACAACTTAAAGAATTACTCATAAATGCATTAAAAGTCTCAAACTCTGAAAAAGATACAATATTCTCCCAGAGTATAATCTACAATTCAATGGAAACCTTTGAATACGTACCAGAGGAAGACAAAACGTTCCAGGCTTTTTACAGGCGCTACGAAGATATTTTCAACGTAGACTGTGAACAATGGCCCAGTAAAAAAAAGGTACGTCTACTATTGAGAAAACTGGGAACTACAGAACATTGTAGGTTCGTAGACTTCATACTACCCAAGAAAACGACTGACTTGGATTTTTCAGAGACGATTAAGCTCCTATCGGAATTATTCGGGCCTAACACAACCTTGTTCCACAAATGTTGGAAATGCCTGAACACAGTCAAAGACAACCAGCAAGATTTTCTAACATTTGCAGCATCGGTGAATAAGCTATGTAATGATTTTAAACTATCCGAAATGACTGCCGATGATTTTAAGTGCTTAATTTTCACACAAGGTCAAGTATCTGCAGAAGACGCCAAAGTCAGACGACGGGTACTGACTAAGCTTGAGAACGAACAAGGATTGACTCCCAAAAAACTGGCAGAGGACTGTCAAAGAGTAATATCTGTAAAGCGTGACTCAAACACTATCAAGGAATCAGGTGTGACTCAGATTAATAAAATCAGAAGCAAGTCTACCTCCTATTCCTCTCAAAAAAACAAAAGGCAAATCTCATGTCCTAAATTACGCAGTAACCAAAACCAAAATAAGTTAAAGAAACCGCCCGGACCATGTTACCATTGTGGTAAATGGCATTGGATGAAATTCTGTCCAGTTAAGAACAAAAAATATTGCAAAAATTGCAATAAAAGTGGGCATACTTTAACTTCGTGCTGGTACGCCAAAAGAACGAGAAAACCCAAAAATAAAATTAGGCAAGCTCAATCTGACAATATTGTTGATAGGAATTTAAGAAAATATGTAACTGTGGATATTTTCAATAAGTCCATTAAATTCCAGCTTGACTCGGGTTCTGATATTTCAACCATTAACTGGCGTACTTGGCAAAAATTAAACAAGCCGTCTTATTAAAAATGGATAAAACATCAAAATCCATAACTGGCGAAAATATTAACAGTTTAGGTGAGGTAATACTTACAGTAACACTAAATGGAGTTACCAAAAAGCTCAAAGCCTACGTATTAAAAACTTCAGACAACTTATTTGGAACTGATTGGATAGAAAACTTCAATCTTTGGGATTGCCCAATGAGTACATTTTGTCGCAAGATACAAAGTACAATGTCCAATTTGGTAAATCTAAAAAAGGAACTCAAACAACAATTTCCCCAGGTTTTTTCTGGCGGCCTTGGGAAATGTACTAAAATGAAAGCTAAGTTCAAGGTGAAGGACAGTGCACAACTGGTATTCAAAAAGAAACGGAATGTCCCTTTCGCTGCTCTAGAGCAAATCAGAAAGAGTTAGATAGACTCAAACAAGCAGGTATTCTGTCAAAAACAGATTTCAGCAAGTGGGCAGCACCTACGGTCTACGTAAAAAAGAAGTCCAATCAAATACGAGTATGCGCATATTTTTCCACAGGGTTAAACGATGCCTTGCATGATCACCACTATCCCCTCCCAAGCCCTGAAGAAATTTTCAATAAACTCAATAGTGGAAAAATTTTTTCTAAAATCGACCTCTCGGACGCATACCTTCAGATAGAGGTGGAAGAACAAAGTTCCAAATTGCTCTGCATAAACACCCATAGAGGGTTGTACAAATACAACAGGCTGGCTTTTGGAGTAAAGGTTGCACCTGAAATTTTCCAGCAGGTCATGAACGCCATGCTGGGCGATCTTGACTACACAACAGCCTATTTGGATGATATACTAGTTACTAGTAAAACTACGGCAGAGCACCGGAACTAATAATAAACGTATTCGAAAAGATACAAGAATACGGATTTAAGGTTAAGGAGGAAAAGTGTGACTTTTTCTTACGAGAGATTAAATACTTAGGTCACATTATAAATAAAGATGGTCGTCGGCCGGATCCAGAAAGAGCCAACGCGATCAGAAACATGCCGGCCCCAGATAACGTTCAAGCGTTACAAAACTTCCTCGGCCTAGCTAACTTTTACCAAGAGTTCATTAAGAACATGCAAAATTTGAGAGGGCCTCTCAACCAACTTTTAAAAAAGGACAAACCATGGTTATGGACCCCGGAATGCCAAGACGCATTCGAGAATATCAAGAAAACTCTTACTTCAGACCTCTCCCTCACCCATTACAACCCTAGTCTCGACATCATAGTTGCAAGTGATGCAAGCTCGTACGGAATAGGTGCTTGCATATTACATAAACTGCCAGACGGTTCAAGAAAAGCTGTGGCTCACACATCAAGATCTCTACTTCCAGCTGAGAAACAATATTCTCAAATAGAGAAAGAGGCTCTAGGGTTAATATTCGCTGTGACAAAGTTTCACAGATATCTACATGGTAGACGGTTCATACTGCAGACAGATCATAAACCTCTGATTACAATTTTTGGGTCTAAAAAAGGTCTGCCAGTCTATTGGGGAATGATTCTCTTAAACTATAATTTCAAGATAGAGTTCCTAACAACCAAAAATATTTGCCATGCAGACAGTTTATCGCGACTCATTCCCAAAAATACAGAAGTCTTTGAAGACTCCGTCATTGCTACTCTAAGGACAAATTGTGAAATCAAAAACATGATCGTGAGTACCATTAGAGAGCTCCCAGTTACTTTGGCCGACATAAAAGGAGTCTCGAGAGGATGAATTCATTCAATCCATAAAAGCAAAATTCGAAACAAAGACCCCAATGTGCCTGAAGTTTTCTCCCTCTGCGATGATGTCCTACTATATAATGACCGCGTAGTGATTCCAAACAGCCTACAAAGAAAAATCCTCAGGGATTTTCACATGGGACATCCGGGGAAGAACTGTACGAAAAGCCTCATGCGCTGCTACGTTTATTGGCCAAACATGGACAAGGACATAGCAGACATGATAGAATCATGCAAAGGATGTGCGCTTGCAGCATAAGCTCCAAGGACGATGTGTAAACCATGGCCCAAAACAAATCATCCTTGGCAAAGAATTCATGTGGATTTTGCAGGGCCTATGGACAACATGTACTATCTCATTGTTGTGGATAGCCACTCAAAATGGCCTGAGGTCCTACAATGTAAAAGACCAACCACAAACTACACGATTGGATTTCTACACGAGCTATTCACGCGTTTTGGCGTCGTAGATTGTATAGTTACTGATAATGGCACTCAATTCACATCAAGTGAATTTAGAGACTTCTGCAAGTCATATCAGGTGGACCACATTACAACGCCTCAGTACCACCCTAGGTCAAATGGCCAGACTGAAAGGTTCGTGGACACTTTAAAAAGGGCTTTAAGAAAGGCACACCGACAGATAGAGCATCACAACAATTTCTGCAGGTGTATCGGATAACCCCTAATCCGAACACGCCTATGGGAAGCTCGCCTGCAGAAACAATGTTCACAAGAAAAATCAAGTCTGTCAAGTTCAAAAAAACTGTATTGCCTCATTGGAAATATTTCAATGCTGGCGATAGGATCTTTTTCAAGACGTACAAGAACAATATGACATTCTGGGAAGTGGGTACCATAAAGCAGAGAATTGGCGAACTGGTATATATAGTCCAAGGACTGAGAAACATTCACAAACGCCATTGGAACCAGATCAGAAAATGCCGTTTGAAGGAATCACTACAAAATACCGGTGAAGAGCCGATCGACGTAATTTTCGATCATTTCGATCTCGACATGCCCCAAGTCTCTCCTGAAGTGCAACGCTCAGGAAGGAAAAGGAAATTTACTCAACTGCTCAACATAAATCCCAAGAGGAAAAAGTATTAACAGTTTTATTTTTTCTCTCCTTTTCAAAAAGAAAACTCTTTGGAAGCGGGGTATTGTGAGACCGGAAACTACCTACACAATAGACTCTTCCAGGCCTATATTAAGTAGTCGACATAGCACTCTAGAGAGAGTGACAGAGAGTGACACAGAGAGACAGTGAGAATCTTGTATGACTACCAGTGTTGGACACTAACTTATAGTAAGCTCTGCTTACACTATCTCTGTAACCTGTTGTTAATATATCTTCCTTACATCTAATCCGTGTTCCGTGTTTTACTTCTGTGGGCCCAACTTTGGCACCCACATCAATACCCCAGTGGAAATTCAGCTTGACTCTCTTAAGATCAAAATCACAACATAGGTAAGAGAGGTCATAGTTGAAGAGGTCAACTTAGAGACCAGCTGCTGTGTCAAACGCCATCAACAACCGACGAGTGGGCTGGTGACCTGTTCTCTGATACCATGATCGATACTGACCAAGCAAGCAGCCTGGGATTGACTCTGAGTACTGCCATACCTGGTGGCTGAAGCAGACTGGACCCTGAATAACATCATATTTGGAAGCCATGATCGGGCCATATCCCGGAACACCGTAATATTTGATGCTGTGACCAGGCTGTAGCCTGGAACACCAGTCATATTATGATATCTAAAGACTCACTGTGCAAAACTTTAATTTTTGCTTGTATTTATACAAAAATTTAATGTGAGAGGATTTATGAATTTTTGAAACTTTTTGAAAGTTTTGAAAGATGTCATTTGGTTGTAATTGTGGCCTCCATTAATAATCCTTAAAGCAGGATTTAAAATATATCTTCTCTGCAGATTACATAAATTATTTGGAAAGCTACATTATCAATATTAAAGCAAATCGCGTTGAGTAAATACGTGAAAATTTTAAGTTAGGATAAAGGTTGTAAGTTGCATATTTCATACCCAAAATGTCCATGAAGTGCTAATCAAAACCACTATACAACTGTGAGTGTGAAATGCCAAAAACTAAACAATAGTAAATGCCTGGGAAAATACGGATACTGAAGGTATTAAAATTCAATTTAAAGAATTTATTAAAATAAAAGACTGTACAGAAAAAAATCAGACTTTAAAAAGTGTCACAATCAAGTTTGAATTTGTTTCAAATAGGGATCCACTGATGATTATGATTCTAATATGAACATGACAAAAAATGGGGGAACCCATCATGCATGCACAGCTTAAACAACATTGTGGTTTATTGGTGTGTGGCTTAATGGCACTGACCTATTTTTATATATATGTGCATGTTTCATTAAAAACAACAGACAAGGTACTACAGTTAAGCTTTTTATTTAATTTTTCTTGTGTTCTTACAAGAGCTTTCTTTTCTGGACAAAGGGTGTGTAAGAACAGTCCAAATGTTTTATATTTCCGAGCACTTTTGGCTATACCTTTAGCCATTATCAAAGATGATTCGATTTTCAGCTTAATTGAGTAAGTGCATTCTGTGTATGTATTAGTGTGTGGGAGGGATGTTTTTAATTTCCGAATACGGTTAGCACATTGCGGCTTTGTTCGTAGTTAATATTGTTAAGAGTTGGCTTTTTCTTTTTTATTATTAAAGCTTCCATTATTTTTAGTCTTTTTTTGCAGGTGGATGCAGTTAATATATTTGTGTTTTCTACTAGTATGTTCCTAATGGAATCAGGTAAATCTGTGTTTTTTTAAATGGGTTCTAATGGAGCTGTGATCAGATAGGTGTAACGTAAGATATATAAAACATTTGGACAGTTCTTACACACCCTTTGTCCAGAAAAGAAAGCTCTTGTCAGAACACAAGAAAAATTAAATAAAAAGCTTAACCATAGTACCTTATCTGTCATTTTTAATGAAACATGCATAAAGGAAGGATTGCTGCCTAAATATACAACTATATATATATATATATATATATATATATATATATATATATATATTTTAAGACATTCTTATGTTTATACATTCTTTTTATAGATACAAATATTTAAGTAAATGCTCTGTTTATAATAAACAGTATTAAACAACATTTACTGGCTTGAATGTCCAAGAAATTTTCATAGAAAATATTCGTCACCTGACAGGAATTGAACCTGTATCCTATATGGAACCGTCATATAGCCTCATGTGCCTTAACCGTTTCAGCCACAGAGGAGCGTTCAGTTAGCAAGGTCGATTTTACTGTCTTTAAACTAGAATCTTCCACGAATCACGTACATTCATATCTGCTCATGGCGTATCCAAATGTAAACAAATGATGTCACACATTATGAAATGGACAAAGTCCGACAATTATTTTAAGACTTGTTGACGGCAGACACAGCATCATCAAAAATGGGCATCTGGTCATAAGAGGATTTTAAGGCGTGAGAAAAATAAAGAATTTGATTCTCAGGTAAAATACGGACCTCCCAGCTAAAAGTTTACTTAGCAGAAAAACCAGGTGTCGGGTTTGACAGTGATTGATGAGTAGGTAGAGAGACCTGACTAAGTGAATTTTGGGTGACCCCAAAAGAAAGATGTGATAAGAATTATTTGGCAATCTGGGGTTTGTAAAAAAAATGTTTTGGCGGAAGGAAAAAAAGAAATAAAAAAGGATTTTGTAAACAAAATCCTGGATAATAATTTTAAGAGAGCCAGTCTAGCCACACCCACACTGCCGAGAGATCATTGGTCAAGTGGTAGCATGGGTGATAGGTGGAGGTGAATGCATGAGAAAGAGAAGTTGTTAACTCCCACTGAGGGGATTGGCATGAGATACCAATACATGAGAGGAAGAGTCTAGGAGCATAACTCTCCTCCAACCTTCCCTCATGGACGAGGGAGAAACCCCCGAAATGGAAAGTGATTAATCTTCCAAAAATGTGAAGTAATTAATTTTCCTGGCCTAAGAACAAAAAGAATTCTTGCTGGGAATCAAGAATTATTGGGAACCCAAGCCACGTCAGGCCCCATACCAGGTTTTGGTTGGTGTCCATATAAACGAATGGCCCCGGGTAGTTTGAGCAGGAGTTCCAGCAGTTGATTCGCAGTTGCAGTCAGATTGTTGCCTCGCAGAAGCTGACCGGGAGATTTCCATGTCCTTTTCGACTTCGACTTCCTACCAAAAGTGAAGTTATATTGACAAATGACTTAAGATACCAAAACTCGCTTAAGAAACACAAAAGTGTCACAAATCCATAGAAACAGGCTGGGAGAGAAACACACTCCTGTATATAACAGACGGATAAAGATAATTTGTTATTTCTCAACATATTTGAAGCTCTTGAGTTTGTTTTATTGCTTCTTTTGCTTACGCTTGTGCAATATCACCTTTACCCCGGATTCAGCTTGCACTACGGCCCAATGTCCGATTGATTTCGTCTACCTAAGATCAAAGTCACAACGTGGGTAGGTTAGACTTGAGATCAAAGTAGTTACTTCGATAACCAGACATTGGAAGTGAGCCGGGAACGACCAGATCAACTGGGACGCAGGCTGGTGGCAGTGACAAAGAGTCAACCCCAAATGCTGGTGGAAGAAACCTTACAGATTTGCACCACAACTGGGAGTTGACCACGGGCCGACAGCGCAGTGTCACATATTGGCATCGCGACCAGAGGACATCACATATTGGTGCTGCGACCACCAGTGCAGAGGTAAATAAACACAGCAAAGTGCTATTATAGTGTGTAGAAGAGAACTGGAAAATTTTGCATTAACTTGAAAGAGATTATCAAACATTTTTACTGAAAAGTAAGGTTAAGAGAAAGATACAAACCTGCAACTTGGATTAGATAAACTCGGCCACAGTTGGCCAAGCCACCCAAGAGAAAAATAAGTGTCAGTGATTTACACACAGAATTCAATTTGTTAATAAGGTCTCCTTCTTTACAGGCTGTGTTGATAATATCTACAACTTTTCCAATACAAAATGGAACTGACATTGTCACTGTGCTGGAAACCAGGAGCAAAACAACAGCACCTGAAAAAAAAAAAAAATCAATAAAAATACTAATTTTTTTAATAAGTACTAACTATATTTGGGTAATTGAATGACGAAATGGAAAAAAATTTATGTTAAACATTTCATCATTTGAAAGGTCTGCTTCAAACTAAATAATATTTTGATTGATGGAATTATATACATGTAAGGGGAGGGAATGAAATACAACAAAAGTTGGTAATAATTCTACATCAAGAAAATACTGAAGATACAGACACTCGTAACTCACAGATAAGTCCTAACAAGTGAAAAACCACAAAACTTAAGCCAAT
Organism: Acanthosepion lycidas; assembly: GCA_963932145.1. Taxonomy (NCBI): domain Eukaryota; kingdom Metazoa; phylum Mollusca; class Cephalopoda; order Sepiida; family Sepiidae; genus Acanthosepion; species Acanthosepion lycidas. The sequence continues at coordinate 210,286 of CAWVQA010000859.1, forward strand.
CTCCAATAAACATTATGAACTTATATTACTTTTGATCCAATGATACACATAAACACTATTACTTTTCTCCTATGACTGGTTTGAAAATCACTTGAGATGTTAAACTGACAGAAATTAACACTGCATGGTGACTATATTCACACTATGTGTGTGTGTGTGTATATATATATATATATGATAAAAATATAGTTTTAAGTTATGCTAACGAAATTTATGGGTTAAACTGCTCAATATCAGGGATAATGCACCTGTAAATATAAAAGTGGATATTGAGGTCAATACCCAATGGCAACAGTCCATTTCATGCTTAAATCTTTAGACCATATATAGAGGGGCTTATTTTCCATGAAAACAGAAAAATGGAATGGCCTACTTGAAACAGACATTTTTTTCTAACAATAAAATTTGTCAACTGCAATTTTAATTTGTTACTACATTTGCCTTTTCTAAAATGTTCAACAGTGGTAGCAGTAGTGTGTGGTGGTAGAGGGAATTTTGACTTTTTTTTTATCCTTTCTTTTTCCTATTGCACATGGTGATGTTTGTGGGTGGTCAGTTTGTCATTTCAGAAAGCCAAATTTTACAAATTAGACTTTTTTCAAAATGTCATTTAATAATTTCAATAAAGTGACCAAAAGATAATGTAGCCTTTATGTCTCTATATGATTTCATGGTGCTACATTTTTGTATGTTTGACACTTTCACTTAATTCTTATTTAGGATTGTATAATTCTTTGCAAGGGTTGTCCCAGTATGAGGTGAGGTACAAAACCCTAGCATGCTGGAGCAACTTATCCAGTGGGTGGATATTCCAGCCAGTAAAATTTTTCATTTTCCTTTTATTTTCTTATTTTAATAACATTTATATATTGTTACACTAAGTAATGTAGCAAAAACAGAAATGTATACTGGAAAAAAAAAAAAAAAAAAAAAAAAAAAAATGTATTTCCTAAAATGGAAAATTGGTCCATATTAGTTGAGAGAAAAATAAAAGTTAAAATATTTTGTAGATACACTGATGAGAAGAATGGTGTAAGAAATTTATCTTTACGATTGACATGATTTATTTTACCCTGCTTAACGGAATGATGTATCTGCAAAACTTATCAGAAGTTAAGTCATTTGTACTTTTATTTATCTATCAACTATTGTTGCTCTATTTTTTTTAATAGTGAGCACTTTATTTGCAAAAATATACTTGCCTTGAATTTATTAGCCTTGTGTAATTTAATAGTCAGTGTGTTTTGTTATATATATATATATATGTGTGTGTGTGTGTGTGTGTGTGTGTGTGTGTGTGAACAAGGACTTTACACCACAAAACATAAACACCGATTTGAAAAAAGCACAACAACATTTTTTGTTTTCCTAAAGGAATCCTTTTCGGCCAACACTTTTTCAAAGGTAACCATTTGCACAAATCTGACAAAACGAAATAATACTCATAAAAAAAAATATATATTCATTGAGGAGGGGAACTTTGGAACACAATTAAAACAATTTAATAGTAAATAATTCATGATTAAAATAAATAATAAACAGTTCCAACAGAGTGTAAAAGAGAACAATTCTCACTCATGTGCCTATAAACAAACAGAGAGGGAATGAAATGTTCTTTCTGCTTGCACAGATCTGGTTGATGTAACTTAATATATATTGCTTCCCGAACACGCAAGTGGTGACAAGACAGACCACTATGCAAAATGGCAAAACAAGTACCTACATATTTGGCGGCACAGTCAGGATTATCAATTAGATATTGGCCTATTGTTGAATCATGTGCAGACTGAGTCAACCTAGAAGAAAGATTCAGAATGCCTGATTTTATATTGACTGGAACATGCTAACATATATGGGTCTCCAACCTCAGACTAAGTCCATCCTATGTATTCGGTATCACACTGACAAATGACAGAACTACTTTCATAGTAGGATAGACGATCTTTAACAAAAGACGGAAACATGGAATTGGTCTTAAAACAACCCATAATTTGACAGAAGAAAACCTGATGTAATGCAAGCTGATACTGTCTGCAAGCATTTGACTCTTTCTACCTAGCCACAGCAGTTTAAAATAAACAGGACTAAATTTGGGTTCAAAAACAACTGTTTTTTTAAAACACCTAGTTTTAGACTCAACCACATGCTTAATAACATTAGCCAAAAAACCATTGTGAATAAAAATGTGATGAATTGTCTCCAGTTCCTGGTCAAGAGAACAGGGAGCATGTGATGGACTAAAGTGGAAATCAGATTAATCTTATGGGCTTTTGGAACAAAAGAATTCCAGTTAGTGTACAGACCTGTGAATGTAGGTAATAAAGAAACCATCTCTATGTTCAACAAGAACATCCAAGAAAGTCAAAGTACAATTATTCTCCATGTTGATAGTAAATTGCAAGGATGGATGAAGGGAATTGAGTTACGTTTGAAAGGCTGTAGAATTGTTGATGGAATCAAAGATGGAAAACGTCATCAATATAGTGTAAATATACACGGGGTTTATGTCATTTTTCAAACAAAAGTTGCTAGTAAAAAACAAAAAAATGATGGCTATTACTGGACCCAAAGGTCTACCCATTGTAACCCATCGATTTGAGTATACAGAGTAATGTCAAAACTAAACTAAACTCCTTCAGTTGCTAAATATACAAAAGAAAAAAAAAAGAAAAAAAGAGAAGGTTGGAAATAAGCAGGACCCAAGCAACCTCTGAGAGCATCAGAACATATTTGTATGGTATCTTGAAGGGGTACATTCATATACAGGCTAACAATGTCAAATGACACAGAGTTTGTCCTTGGAACAAATTTCCAATTTTCTAATAAAATTAGAAAATTTGAAGCAATCAGAACACAGAATTAATCATAGAAAGAATGGACCTGAGAGGCACATTGTCCTCATGTACCTTGGGTAAACCATAGAACTGTGGATGTTGGGAACCAACACGTCTAATGGGATTGTACACACTCTTGGAAATATATATATAAATAAATGACAATAGGAAAACTGTAGTTATTGCTGATGTGTTTCGTCCAATGTGGACTTTCTCAAAGCAAAAAACGAAATGAATTTCATTAAAGAACGTAACTAACAACAAAAAATGTTCTTAGCAACTGGAGGAATGTAGAGAATGCTATTTTCATATTGTTAACTGAAAATAATGTCAGTTGTTGTCACGTGTGGAGAATATTGTCATAACTGTGTTGGCAGATTCAACCATTTCCTTTTGAGTTTACGATATTATTGTGTACGTTTGTTTGGGAGAGAAGTAATGTTGTTAAGAAAGGTGAAATAGGGAAAAAGCCCAGGTGTAGATTAATATTTGGGTAATATTCTATGGTGGCACTCTCTAGAATTTTCCTTCTGAGTGAGTTATTTCCTTTTTTTATAAGTGTAGCATTTTTTTTTGCTTTTTTTTAATATTGAGTATAAATACGTTCTCTCTAACTGACTGAGACATTGCTTGTTGTCTCTGTTCTACCAACTTTAATTTCCCCTTAATTACTCTCACTTCAGCTTCGGAGACTGTACTAAACAACACGCTTAATACCATTCCCATTATAGGTAATACTACCCTCTTTTGCCTGGTTCAAAAAATTTTATTCCTTTCAAATAGTAACTCATGTCTTTTCATTCTCTCTCAAGTATTAGGGATTCCTGAGCTAAGGGGTATAATATATGGTGGTATTCCAGAGTCTGTAAATAGTCTCCGGCTACTTGGGTCCTGGCTGTATCTAGTTTGTCCACTTCGGTCTACAACTGACCCAGTAACTTCTCATACAGCTGCAGGTCTATCACCAAAGTTATCAATCACTTTGATCTAGTTACAATCACTTTACTAGTCTTCTTAAATACAGTATTCTCACTGTGTTCCAGGTATTAGCTACCACAACTAACATAGTAAGTACCACGAGCCTCCTCTCGTCCATGTCTGCAAGGAGATGGAGAGAATAATTCATCTTACCCAATCATTCACTTATTGTTCTTATTGGGTGATTACATCTTAGAGCGATATCTCAAGCACCGACCCATACCACCACCACCAGTGCCATGCAGGTTTAATGG
>CAWVQA010000860.1:0-18623 GCA_963932145.1 Acanthosepion lycidas
GTTTCACCCCTCTTTCTTCTTCTTCTCCTCCTCCTCAAGGTTTCACCCCTCTTTCTTCTTCTTCTCCTCCTCCTCAGTTTCACCCCTCTTTCTTCTTCTTCTCCTCCTCCTACAAGGTTTTCACCCCTCTTTCTTCTTCTTCTCCTCCTCCTCAAGGTTTCACCCCTCTTTCTTCTTCTTCTCCTCCTCCTCAAGGTTTCACCCCTCTTTCTTCTTCTTCTCCTCCTCCTCAAGGTTTCACCCCTCTTTCTTCTTCTTCTCCTCCTCCTCAAGGTTTCACCCCTCTTTCTTCTTCTTCTCCTCCTCCTCAAGGTTTCACCCCTCTTTCTTCTTCTTCTCCTCCTCCTCAAGGTTTCACCCCTCTTTCTTCTTCTTCTCCTCCTCCTCAAGGTTTCACCCCTCTTTCTTCTTCTTCTCCTCCTCCTCAAGGTTTCACCCCTCTTTCTTCTTCTTCTCCTCCTCCTCAAGGTTTCACCCCTCTTTCTTCTTCTTCTCCTCCTCCTCAAGGTTTCACCCCTCTTTCTTCTTCTTCTCCTCCTCCTCAAGGTTTCACCCCTCTTTCTTCTTCTTCTCCTCCTCCTCAAGGTTTCACCCCTCTTTCTTCTTCTTCTCCTCCTCCTCAAGGTTTCACCCCTCTTTCTTCTTCTTCTCCTCCTCCTCAAGGTTTCACCCCTCTTTCTTCTTCTTCTCCTCCTCCTCAAGGTTTCACCCCTCTTTCTTCTTCTTCTCCTCCTCCTCAAGGTTTCACCCCTCTTTCTTCTTCTTCTCCTCCTCCTCAAGGTTTCACCCCTCTTTCTTCTTCTTCTCCTCCTCCTCAAGTTTTCCCCCTCTTTCTTCTCCTCCTCATTCACTTTTTTCACTCTCCTCTTTTTCCCTGTTTCTCTCTTTTTTCTGTTTGTTCACATTTCATTATACACACCCCATTTTCCTCTTTTCCCTTCCTTCCTGTTTCTCTCAGTCTTTTTTTTTCTTCTTGCCCTTTCTCTCTCTTTTCTCCCACTTTACTTTTCCCTGCTTTCCCTTCCTTCACTGTTAAACTCTTTTGCTCCTCCTACCCGTTTCTTTATCTTTTTTCCTCCCTTCTCCCCATTCTGTTTTCTCCCTCTCTACCTTTCCCTCTTTTACTTCTGCCCCTCATTTTCTCTTTCTCTCTCTCATTTTTCTCTTTACATTTCTCTATATTTTCTCCTTCTTCACGTTTATTTCGATCTCTTCACCTTTTCTCTCTTTACATTTCCCTTTATCTTCTCCTCTTACCCATTTTTCTCTTTTCTCCTTCCTTTTTACTTTTCTCTCTCTCTCTTTACATTTCCCTCAGATTTCTCCTCCTTCCCCTTTACCTCTGTTTTCTATTCCTACACTTACCCTTTATTTTAATCCTACTACTCATTTCTCTCTTTTCTCGTCTAATCAGTTTATTTCTTCTCCTCCTACTGCCCGTTTCTCTCGCTCTCTCTTCTCCTCCTACTGCCCGTTTCTCTCGCTCTCTCTTCTCCTCCTACTGCCCGTTTCTCTCGCTCTCTCTTCTCCTCCTACTGCCCGTTTCTCTCGCTCTCTCTTCTCCTCCTACTGCCCGTTTCTCTCGCTCTCTCTTCTCCTCCTACTGCCCGTTTCTCTCGCTCTCTCTTCTCCTCCTACTGCCCGTTTCTCTCGCTCTCTCTTCTCCTCCTACTGCCCGTTTCTCTCGCTCTCTCTTCTCCTCCTACTGCCCGTTTCTCTCGCTCTCTCTTCTCCTCCTACTGCCCGTTTCTCTCGCTCTCTCTTCTCCTCCTACTGCCCGTTTCTCTCGCTCTCTCTTCTCCTCCTACTGCCCGTTTCTCTCGCTCTCTCTTCTCCTCCTACTGCCCGTTTCTCTCGCTCTCTCTTCTCCTCCTACTGCCCGTTTCTCTCGCTCTCTCTTCTCCTCCTACTGCCCGTTTCTCTCGCTCTCTCTTCTCCTCCTACTGCCCGTTTCTCTCGCTCTCTCTTCTCCTCCTACTGCCCGTTTCTCTCGCTCTCTCTTCTCCTCCTACTGCCCGTTTCTCTCGCTCTCTCTTCTCCTCCTACTGCCCGTTTCTCTCGCTCTCTCTTCTCCTCCTACTGCCCGTTTCTCTCGCTCTCTCTTCTCCTCCTACTGCCCGTTTCTCTCGCTCTCTCTTCTCCTCCTACTGCCCGTTTCTCTCGCTCTCTCTTCTCCTCCTACTGCCCGTTTCTCTCGCTCTCTCTTCTCCTCCTACTGCCCGTTTCTCTCGCTCTCTCTTCTCCTCCTACTGCCCGTTTCTCTCGCTCTCTCTTCTCCTCCTACTGCCCGTTTCTCTCGCTCTCTCTTCTCCTCCTACTGCCCGTTTCTCTCTTTCGTTCTTCCCTTTTCTCACTCTCTGTCTCTCTTTAATTCCCTCTGTTTTTCGTCTACCGCAGTTTTCCCTCTCTATTCGTCTTCATTTCTTCAGATCTTTTTTTACTTTTTCAAGTCTTTATAAGTGTTTTTTTTTTCTCTCTCTTCGTCTTCCTTTAGAAAACTGCTTCGCCGTCTCCACTCTCCTTTCGCGAAGCAACGCTTTTCACTCAATGTAAACTATTCCCAGAAAACATTCGCCATTTGTTCATGTGAACCTTTCAGTTCCAAGGTTGGACCTAATCGGAGCGATAACGATTTTATCGGACGAGGAACAGAAGAAATAAACTTAGAGCTTTTCTTTATTATTATTCAGAGGAGTGACTCACTGACACTATCATAGTTCAAATAATTATTTCTATCTAATCTGATCCACACATCGAAAAAACGATTGCATCAAAGATGTTTTCCAGCAGACCGTCAATGCAAGCTGATTGGTTTATAAACAATGTACGTCACCAATGACGTCATCGGTTGATGAAACATCAGTATACAAGTTCCAAAAGTGTAAGAACTCTATGGAAGGAAATGTACGTTTTAACGATATTGTGTAATGGTTAACAAGGTAGTTTATAAAAAAAAAAAAACTACTGTAGTGAGTTAAATTCCCTCAGTCAAATGTTTCTATATGTAATGATATAGCAAATACTAAAAGCATCTATAGATATTCATTGGAAATGATTTTACTTTAGGAATACATTCGAAATGATTTGAATACCAGCTCTTTATGGAACCTGGAATATTATGGCTAGGATTTATAAAACAAATCTATCCAAACTTTCATTCCCTCTAATGATTCCATATCTAGTGATATAGCAAATACTAAGAGCATCTATAGAAATTCATTGCAAATGATTTTACTATAGGAATGCATTAGAAATGATTTTAATATTAGCTCTTTATGGAACCTGAAATATTATGGATAGGATTAATTAAACAAATCCATCCAAACTTTCATTCTCTGTAATGATTCCATATCTAGTGATATAGCAAATACTAAAAGCATCTATAGAAATTCATTGCAAATGATTTTACTATAGGAATGCGTTAGAAATGATTTTAATACTTGCTCTTTATGGAACCTTGAATGTTGAATAACACATTTGTCTATTTTACCCGGACAAAGTAGCCTCTTCTTTTGATAAAAGAAATGTATAAACTTACGATTTGGGGCAAGCTAGAAATACCTTCAGGTAGGTTGAACCAGTCCACCCAGACTCGTCTCAGATTAAGGGTGTTTCGAAGTATCTTGATATGATTCCAAATCTGGCATCTCGGTTGCAGTCACTTTCCCACCGCCGTAATGTAGTTTTTCTTGTCTTTTTCCTATGTTTTCATGGTAATTGTTCGTATGAGCTATCCTATTTGATACGTTGATTTTACAAATTTAAGCATAGCATTTTGATTGACAGTAAGGTTTCTTAAAATGGCTAGATATAACCGTAAGTTCTATGGGAACAGTTAATTTTTTCGCACTTCTCGCTTGTGTAACTCTCTTCTGGCTTCTCGCATATTTAATAAAGTTTTTCTTTCCTCATTCTTTCACACCTAGTAACTCCTTGCATCTTAGTGGCTTTATTGTCTTGCTTCTTGGAAGGTAATGATAAAAACAAAATTGTCCAAATTTTGTAACAGCATGGGATAATTGTCCATCCCACAAAATGTTTAATATCTAAAAAAAAAAAAATACTAAATTGAGTTTCTTTTTTTTTCCAGGTTTTCAGATAAGACATTTAGCTATCTTGACACCATTTCTCGTAAGAATCACTAAAAAACCCTTTAAGTTATTCAGCTAGAAAGAGAACTGGTCAAAATCGTTTAGTGTCAGCCTTACTGTTTTCCCCACTGAGCAATGCTGAGAGGAAAAAGATCATTCAGACCTTCAGTAATGGTACCAGTATTCATAATCTGGCTTCCATCTTCAAAGCCCATTCAAGGACCCTCAAGAGAACGGTGAATAAGTTTAAGAAAGAGGGAACAGTAGAGAGAAAAACTGGATGAGGAGATCACAACGGGAAGAAAGATCATCATTGCGAAAGAGATCATTTAGAAAAGATCCAACTCAATCCATGAGACTTTTAGTACGTGACAGTAGTTTCAGCTATGACAGTCCAAAGAGCAGTGAAAAAAAGACTTGAAAACGTACGTGAAACCTGTGAGACACCTTGTTACTCCAGGACAGAAAATTAGGTTAGAGATGGCGAAGATCATCTTGAATAAGTTGGAAAATTATCCTGGAATTATATATATATATATATATATATATATATATATATATATATATATATATATATATATATATATATATATATATATGAACTTTATTTCAATCTTTTGTGAGCTTCCGATCATTAGCTATGATTAATTAATGATAATTGTCATTTTAGTTTATTATCGATTTCATCAAGTTTCTTCTGTTAAGCTTAAAGAGTAATTATACTTTCTTAGTGCTCAAAGTAGAGTCTAATAGTGTTATAAAAACCTCGGAGAATTCCAGTAAGATACCTTTAATCATTTCTAAGATACAACGTTTTAAAGCTTAATCTAATAATTGGACAATTTTGCTGTTACACCCTCTGTGTGTGTGTGTGTGTATATTTCTAAAAAAATTAGATAATGTAAAATTAATTATGATAAAAAAAACAAATACAACAATTTATGCAGCACTTATTTCATTTACTACGTTACTTAGAACGATTATTTCACTACTTAAACGTTATCTTGGGCTATAATACAGGTGTTCGGAAAGTCGCAATGCATTTATATTTTTATTAACAGGAGTGTTTAAGGGTCTCTTCTAATTGTTTTTATTTATAATCTGTAAAAAGGTACTTAATGAGGCGACAGAGCAGTGTGTGACTGTGGTAGGTAACAAACGACGTGTGTACTGAATTGTTTGACTTACGCTACACTATTTGGTGAAAGAAACGAATTAGGGAACTTTATTCCAAGCAAGAAGAAACTGACTGCATTTTTTTTTTTGTCAAACCTCGTATATAGAGAAAGGTATTGTGGCTTTGTAGAAACTTGCTACCACTTATCCTTCTCCATGACTTGACGTGAACATCGACGTCAACCATTATCGTAATGAAAATATGAAATTAAAGCCATTACGTTGTTCATTCGGCACATACAGTAATTACTATTCAACGTGTACGTCTGTTTTACATAATAACGGCTTAGGCTGGATAAAGTGTGTGGCTTTAGCGGGAGGGGGGGGCACTACTTCGAAGGATATTAAATGCCGAATTGATATGTATAGTAGTTTTATTGCACGAGTGTCCATACTTTTTGAAACATGAGAGAAAATGGCTTACTTCCTGACCGAAAATGGATTCAGACGAGTCTCACGTGTAAAGTATCCCAAAAAGAAAATGGCGGCTTTGCGAGTCGTATATTTAAGTAACGACAAATCGCGGAGTTGGATACTTTGTCCATTGTGGCTCTCAGTAAAAGTTTATTTTTTATTTTTACTATATTTCCTAATCTATGTTATACCAACGGAAACACGAGAGAAAATGTCTTACCTCTGTTGTGTTTCGCGTGTAAATTATCTCAAAAAGAAAATGGCGGCTTTACGAATGGCATATTTAAGAAACGATAGAACCCGGCAAGAATTTGGGAACTTTATTCCAAGCAAGAAGAAACTAACTACACATTTTATTAGCTTTGTAGAAACTTGCTACCACTTATCCTTCCCCATGACTTGACGTGGACATCGACGTCAACCATTATCGTAATGAAGATATGAAATTAAAGCCATTACGTTGTTCATTCGGCACATACAGTAATTACTATTCAACGTGTACGTCTGTTTTACATAATAACTGTCCATTTGAGCGTGGGTGGGTGAAAATGAATGAAAGGAATAATGATATTGATGTAACAGTCGTATGACTTCGAATAAGTTTTAATTTACCCGCTACGAAACAGGTGTATTTTGTGCATTGTTTTGTTTTCAAGCCAGATGTTACAGAAATCGAAGACGTAGCATGGAGGGGGGGGGGTAGAGGAGAATTTTCTAAATGAAATGAAGAAAATTACATAAAGACAAAGGCAAGAAAGAAACCAAGGGAGAATGGGACGAAGTCGAAGGACAAAATGAAGAAGAGAATTATCGAGAGATTAAAAAAAGAAAGAAAAAGCACAGGATAGGTAAGAGAGGGGGGAATAAAAAAAAGGGAAAAGAAAAGGTAAAGGAAATAAAGGAGGGTAGAAATAGAAAAGAAAAGGTAGGGAAGAAGAAAGAAAGGAAAAAAGACACGGTTGTAGAAAAGAAAAAGGTAGGGAAGAAAAAATAAAGGAAAAAAGACACGGTTGTAGAAAAGAAAGAAAAGGTAGGGAAGAAGAAAGAAAGGAAAAAAGACACGGTTGTAGAAAAGAAAGAAAAGGTAGGGAAGAAGAAAGAAAGGAAAAAAGACACGGTTGTAGAAAAGAAAGAAAAGGTAGGGAAGAAGAAAGAAAGGAAAAAAGACACGGTTGTAGAAAAGAAAGAAAAGGTAGGGAAGAAGAAAGAAAGGAAAAAAGACACGGTTGTAGAAAAGAAAGAAAAGGTAGGGAAGAAGAAAGAAAGGAAAAAAGACACGGTTGTAGAAAAGAAAGAAAAGGTAGGGAAGAAGAAAGAAAGGAAAAAAGACACGGTTGTAGAAAAGAAAGAAAAGGTAGGGAAGAAGAAAGAAAGGAAAAAAGACACGGTTGTAGAAAAGAAAGAAAAGGTAGGGAAGAAGAAAGAAAGGAAAAAAGACAGAAAAGACACGGTTGTAGAAAAGAAAGTAGGGGAAGAAATAGAAGAGAAAAGAAAATGTCTAGGATAGGAAAGAATGGAGTGAAACTAAGCAAACGGCTGAAACCGACGCCTTTGACGATTCACAAATGGCGTCCACTCCTCCGATGAAATAGTCTTACTGTCAACAGGCTTCGTTCAGTTTTACAGATATTACTCCAGTAAATGCCAGCTGATATAAGTGTCCCTTTACGCTTTCTTATCACGATTTTTATACCCTTTGCCTGGTGCATGCATACACGCAGAGACATAATAATATGCACACTCTCTTTCTTTTTTCTCCTCTTTCTTTTTTCTCCTCTTTCTTTTTTCTCCTCTTTCTTTTTTCTCCTCTTTCTTTTTTCTCCTCTTTCTTTTTTCTCCTCTTTCTTTTTTCTCCTCTTTCTTTTTTCTCCTCTTTCTTTTTTCTCCTCTTTCTTTTTTCTCCTCTTTCTTTTTTCTCCTCTTTCTTTTTTCTCCTCTTTCTTTTTTCTCCTCTTTCTTTTTTCTCCTCTTTCTTTTTTCTCCTCTTTTTTCCAATCTAATCGATTTTTTCATTTTCTTTTTTTAATTTGAGTCTTTTCTTATTTGTTTATTTTAATTCTTTTTTCCTCTCTTTTGAATACTTTAATCTGTGTGAGGTCGATGAGTTAAAGAAATAAATAACTCCCACGCATCTGCAGTCAATTACATACATACATATATATATATATATATATATATGTGTGTGTGTGTGTGTGTTTAAAGTAATTCACTTTTTACAGATTCTCCGTATCAGGCTGAAATCCTGGACTGCCGTAACGAAAGGAAAGAAACTCAGCAAATTAGAACAGGTTAGTAATGTTTTAATGTTGGCATTCTTCTATTAACATTTTACTTAGATTTTGTCATTTATGATCATCCATACTTTGTGTCACCCAAGAGTAATAAATTTCAGCGGACTTTATTCACTTTGATAAGAAAATCTAAAGTCAGCATAAATATTTCTTGTCATTTTTTGTTATCCATATTGTGAATTGTGGTATGGTAGTCTAAAACATCGCATGATGCCGGTTGTGTAACAAGGTAACGCAAATTGTGTGCGTTATATATATATATATATATATATATATATATATATATGTGTGTGTGATGGCATCCCAAATTTCCAGGAACCTGTTCTTTAAAGGCAGGTAATATTTAGGAACTTATTCTTGCTTAATTTTCTTTTCAATCTGAGAATGGAAACAAATCATTTTATAGTATTAAAAAGAATTAAACCATTTTGATAATTTAATAGAAAACATTTATTTAATAAGATATTTCCAGATTGAAATTCTATTATCATATTTCTGTTCAGAAGTATGATGCTTTTTAATTTTATTGTCATCAACTGTGTTATGGTTTCTTGGCAACATTTGAACTGAATCGCTGCAGTCCCAAACATCCAATGGAGGCCCTATCAATTTTATGACTAGAAGACTTGCCACGTTTTTAACTTCAAGAGGAGTCCTTTGTTAGCATAAATTTTGTTCATCATAGAAAACTGACAATATATACTGGATATATTAGGTTGGTGCAAAAATAATGACGTTTTTTGACGTATTTTTTAAACGTCAAAAAACGTCATTATTTTTGCACCAACCTAATATATAGGATCAGTATTTTAAGTTCAAGGCAATTTCTGTTTTCAGAATAAATTATGTTCATCACTTTGACGGGGTGTAATGATTTGCAAGCTTCTCTCGCTCGAGCAATTACAACTGATTAGTGAGTTCGATGCTAACTGAGTGATGTTTTCGGTCCTGGGCTACACCTAAAAGTTTCCAAGTCCGTACCAGTGAATAGTAGAAGTTTTTCTTTTCTTAACCATTTTACCCCAAAACAAGGCGATAATGCCACTAAGACGCAAGGTGTTACAGAGAGTGAAAGAAACTAATAAAAAGTTTAGTGAGGAGAAAAGTGGATAAAAGAACGGGATTTAGAAATATGGAAGATGTTGATTGATGTTGCATCCAAATTTTGGAAGATTTTAGTTGACAGAAAAGCAAGAAGCCACAAAATGATTCCACAGACGAGAAGTGCGGGATAAGAAACTCTTAGAATAGATCTTAGAAATTTTATGCATGTTAAGATACCATTCCTTCATTCGAATCAGCTACCTACACAATATATGGCCATCGAGACATTTTCAAAATATTCAATCTTGTGTGTTCATCAGAATGAATCCAGTTACTGACTGCATACGAAAAACTTGTTTATGTCGTAACCTAAGAAAGGTTACTGAATGAGGAATAACCAAAATGAAGTTTGCAAATGAAATGGTAATATTTATAACATCAACAAAATAAAATACTCGCCAGCGTCGTGAAGTAGGTAAGCAACTGCTTGTGGTGGACTACGTAGACAGCATATTACCCCCATTTACAATAGTGTCCAACGTATTTATGATTTATGAGGATTAGAACATACACATTAGTGTTCATAGATACATAACAATATTGTAGAAGCATAACTGTCTTTGTTTCTAAATAATCATTTTAACTACTGCATATCTAGAGTTTCTTAACAAAATTCAAAGAGGGGTCTGTAATGTTATCGATCCAGACCAGGCTTCTAGATTTCAGTCAATTTCATTTCGTGACGTGGCTTCCCTCTGTCTTTTCTACAAATTTCATGGCAACTGCTCTGTGCAGCCTTTTTTCTTGGTGCCCAGAATACATGAATTTAAGCGTGCTACTAGATTGGCAGCTAGGTCCCACCCCGTTACTGTTGAAATGGCTAAATGCAACCGTCACTTCCCACCTGTGGAAGTCCCTTCCGATTTATTGTTTCCCTGTGAAATTTTTGTGGGAAACTATTCGTCCATGCATTAAATGCTGCTGCCATATCTGGTCTGCTGCTCCTGCTGTACACCTCGAGATTCTTGGTGAGATTTTTTTTCCCTGTTGCCCCGATGATATGAATTTAATGTTACTAGATTGGCATTTAGGTCTCACCGTTTTAGCGAGATGCAACCGTCACTTGTATTCTAACAATTTCTCTTCTCACACTTCTCATCTGTGGAACTCTATTTCCGATTTCTTGATTCCCTGACGCCTACAATCTTCAAAAAATTTAAATGCGACGTCAATCGCCATCTTCTGTCTTGAACACTGTTCCTTTATTGTCCTTTCATCACGCCTTCTCACTAAAGTCTTCACATTCCCTAGTGGTATTATCACCTTGCTTGGGGTGAAATGATACAAAAAAGAAACTGTAGAAAAGTAAAGAATTCATCCATCCGTCCCTCTCTCTCTCTGTCCTTTTCTTCTATCTTTTTCTGCCTCCCCCTCTCTGTTTCTAATCTCTCTCTCTCTCTCATATATATATATATATATATATATAGGCAGCAATTTTTCATGAATGCATGTTTCATTAAGTAATATAGACAAGTTTTGTCTATTTATTTTAAGTAAGTTCCTTTCATATTGTCTGATAAGCTTAATCACATTATCATTGAAAGACGAAAGGAAAATATCATATTGATACATGTTTAAATCCAATCGGATCCATTATCAAAGATGACAATTTCAATAAATCAAACAACACACGGACGAAACAGCAATGATAGTTCGCCCTTGCTGCATGAGAATTTCCAAGTAACGACAAACTCGTATATACGAAACGTGAAAGCGAAAATCGCGTCGCAGCTCGTGATGTCACACATGACCACGCGAGAGTGAAAAACGAGAAGTATTAAGTATGGGAAGCCATTGGTATCAGACAATGTGAAAGGAACTTACCTAAAATAAATAGACCAAACTTGTCTATATTATTTAATGAAACATGCATTAATATATATATATATATATATATATATATATATATATAGTGTGTGTGTGTTTCCATCTCTGTAACTTAATCTAAAAATGAACTGATGCGACCCATGGCTAATTTTCCGCGATCGATGTGACTCCTTTACATTTTTTTAATTGTACAAGCCTATTAATTATAATTATATATTAATGATACCCATTTTTCGAATTTTTCCACCTTCCGGTTAGATTCAATTCTAAAAAAATAATTAAAATTCATTCAATTTAAATCTTTTAAAAATTCAATTCAAAAACTTCATTCAAAATAAAATTTATTAAATTCTAAAAATCATTCAATTTGAAAACTTCATTCAAATTAAAATTCATACAGTTTTCAAATTTCATTCAATATAAAATATATTCATTTTGAAAATTTCAATCAGTTCTAAAACGTTATTCAAATCAAATTAATTGTAAAAAACGGAATATTTACAGATCTAAATATTTATTCTTTTAAAATTTATGACCTAGAAAAGAACATTTGGAGAGCTTGACAAATGTGGAGTTTCAAAATGATTCATGCCTTTTCCAATCAGTCCACGGATATCTATTACAACACAAGACGAGCCGTGAAGAAAAGAATAACGAATGCAGGACATTTGGAAGCTGATTTTCAAGGCTTATCTTTGCGGTCAACAAAACTGACATTAAAAGAAATTTGTTTTAATTCTCTTCAAATCATTTGCTGGTTCTTTTCATACCATTCCTTCAGTCAAAGAAACTAAATTCTAAGCTAACTCTATCCCCTCTCCTCAGATTTTTCTAAGACACTGCTTGTTAGATTTAAAAAAAAATATTCCAACACCCTGTTTATTCCAACTACCCCCGATTATTCCAAGCCCTTTTTATTCAAGACCCGATAGTACTATAGTACAGATTATTAATACTCTTTATTTATTGGTGGAGTATTAAAAATCCAGTGGACCGGTCAACCAAGCATCCTTCCCCACCGTTGCTCAACGACATGTTCGTTGGCTCGGCCACATCCTGCGACGACGTGCTGAGCATCCCACCAGTCATCTGCCCGTTAGAACCGCCATCTGCAGACGATACGAATTCGTGGCAAACGAAGCTGTCGCTGGAAGGACGTCATCCCCCTGGATCTACAGCGGCTTAATTTGGCACTGGAAGATGTTCCGCCGCTCTGCTAAGAGAGTGATAACTAGAAAGTCAAGGTAGCTCTCATGATCTCAACGTCTTCATGGCGTGAGCTGGAGGTAGGTAGGCAGACAGGTAAGTAGGTAGCTAGCTAGCTAGGTAGTATTCAAATTTGCTGGGCGACAGTATGACAGATGCTGCAAAACGACGAGACAGATTTAGAAATTGACCTGATATTTGTACTTGATTTTACCAAAGAGATCTCCACCGGAAATGACGTAAAAACTCCCCCCCCCATTAAAACCGTAGAGTGTTTGAAAACCCAATAGTTTTTTTTCTTAAGCAGGTGGCAAGTAAAATTTTCAAGATTGGTCAAGTAACTTTGTCAATGAAATAAATACAATGACTTCACGCCCATGTCGCAACAGACTGGTTGGTTGATAGTTTTGTTTTATCTACATATTGTTTTATTTGCATATCAACCTCAGTGGGTCATTTAATTCCAATGTTTTTTTTTTAAAATAGATTCATAGCAATAGCTTGGTTAAAAAAAAAGGTGTGTATGTATACATATATATTTGAACCATTTTTCAATTACTCATATTTTCGAGTAAAATCCAACTACTTTTAGGAAATTTACAATCTTAGATGATTTTATTTTCGTAAAGTTTTTTTTAAAAAAATTATTCACTTGGTAATATATTGTTCGCACTTGATCAAAATCTACACACTCTAACAGTATGTTTCACTGTAAATTTTAATTATTGCTGATAATAATTTTTCCTTCAAAAATTATTGCTAGTAATAAATTTTTATTACAAAGTATTTCTGGTATTAAAACCTATTTTTTACACAAGTTTGCGTGTTAACTATTTACCCATAGCTGGGACCCTAACAGGTACTACCACCCCGGGTCAGGGTGAACCCGGGAACATCAGTAATTAAGAGCTAGTTCTCCGCTCCTAAATACCTGATCAGAGGCCTTGCTGCTGGACGTAGTTTATCGTCTTACCCAGGACGCGGATGTAGTTTATCGCCATACCCAGGACAGCAACAGAATAGGACACAATCTTGTGGAATTTCAGAAACTCCGTACAAAAATTCCTCAAGCCCCCTCTGTACTTCACCTCTGTAGACTACAAGAATTTTCTGATTATAGTCATAATATTTGTGCAAATTACAAGCACATAGCCTTAAAGATTGTAAGATTTGTGGTAAATATGTATGCAGAGATCACTGTAACCTTTTTCATACTACACCTTTATGCAAATTAATTGAAACAAAACGAATAATTCCATTATTTTTTTTTTTTCGTATTTTTCCAATGAAACATGATCCAGTGAACATGTTAGTACTTCGTACGTCCATTCCAGGAAGTCGCTCCTTGCAGATTGACCACAGATTCTCGATTAGATTTAAATGAGGGGAGTTTCCCGGTCAGTCTCTAGTACTTTAATTTGCTCACTGGTAAGGCTTGCCAGTGTGTTCGTGCAGCGTTACAATTTTAGTACGCTTCTTTGGAGTAAAGTCCATCGCAGACATTAGTCGTAGGACAACTAATCGACAATCGAGACAATAGTGTCTGGACGTGATGAAAATCTAATGCAATCATGGATGATGCAATATTTTTCAAGGCCAAACAAATTTATCATACACCCGAAAATAAATTCATATTTCTTATACCCTGTCACTTCAGAAAGGGTGTACTTACCTGGTATAGAAGTTCGCTTCTACCGGGAAAGTTTTTAACCATTTCACTCCATGCAAGGCAGTAAAGTAAGACGCAGGAGGTTACTGGGTGTGAAAGAATAAGACAAAATAAAAATATTATTAAGGAGCGAGAACAATTGAAGATTATTCAAGAAGACAGTAGATAACGATTGATATTATATTATATTTAAATTTTTGAAAGTCAAAGTTGACATGGAGTCGGAAATGAGTTCCACAAGCGAGAAGTGTGAAAATAATATTATTTTCAATCTCTGGGAGCCATTCCCCCAAACAGACTCTCTCTTTCAAAAGGGAGCTGTAATCATTACCCAGCGCCTGAGACGTCTCCAAGACAGGAAGTGCTTTAGCAATTTTCCCACGGTATTGCCTGTGAACCCACATTAAACTTTAACGTGTCGCTTTTTAATCCGATCTTTTAAAATAAAATCTTTTTACTTGCATCATTCCGACTGTTATCCTCATCTTCATTTCCATATTCACAGCGTTTTGCCCGTTGTACGCTCTGGCCTTCTTCAGGTGAATGGAATTTCACATCTAACTTTTTAGGGGTAGACTGGTCTAGTTCTACGTGCAATGCTTCTTCTGGATGTCTTATGAATTGAGTTGGATCTTTTCTAATTGATCTCTTTAGCTCTAAGTTGAAATGATAATCCCTGTGACCTCCGGATCCAGTTTTCCTCTCAGCTGTTCCCTCTTTTTTAATTTTATTCATTGTTCTCTTGATGGTTCTTGACTGGACTTTGAAAATTGAAGCCAAAATATAAATGTTGATACCGTTACTGAATATTTTTCCTCTCACTATTGCTCAATTGGTAAGACAGTGGGGCTGACACAAAATGATTTTAACCTGTTCTCTTTTTAGCTGAATAACAAATTATTCGGACTGTTATCCTCATCTTCACAACGTTTCGGCCGTTGCACGCTCCGGCCTTCCTCGAGTGATTGGAATTTCGAAGCAAACTCTTTATTTCGTCCACCGGGGTAGATTATTCTAGTTCCACGTGTCATGTCCCTTCCGGATGTCTCAGTTATTTCCCTTTAACTCAACTCTCCAAGTTTTTTTGGTTTACCAATGCTGTGGCCTGATATTGAACTCACAACTCTTTGGGACTAGTCACTCAAGAGCACATTGCCCAGTGGATAAAGGCGTTGGTTAGATCCAGTGATTAGACCCAAAGTGCATATGAGCAGACGTCAAATTCATGGTGAATGGACGAGTCTATTTTCAACAATTCAGGTAGAGAAGGTCGAGCGTCTTCCTGCGCAACAGGTGAACAATTAGTAAAAACACGTTTGTATGTGTTTGGTGGAAAAGAAAGAAAGAAAGAAAGATTGATTGATTGATTGATTGATTCTCTTGTATCAGACGATTTTATTTAATAAAAGAACAGCTGGTCAGTTGGCTTGAGTATTTAAAGGTTTCTGGCCGGCAGTCTTTCCATCCTCGCTTTCAATTTCATTCTATTTTTTTTTTCTCCTTATCAATTTTTTGTTTGTTCGTTTTTTCTGTATCTGTATCTGTCTATATTTCTGAGATGAGGTATTATGTACACTATTTACATTATTCGGACTATTGTCCTCATCTTTGTTGCCATATTTATTACAACGTTTCGGCCGTTGTACGCTCCGGCCTTCTCCAGGTGGTTGGAATGTCAAACCGAACCCTTTATTTATCTCACTGGAGTAGATTGTTTTGGTTCTACATGCCATGTTTAATGGATGTCAGTTGTCATTTATCTCCTGTTAATTCCCTTCTCCAAGTTCTCCACTGCCTTAACTGGGTATTGAACTCACACTGTTTGGGTTCTGTACCTTTATCCACTGTGCTGTGTATGAATTTCTGGGTATTATAAACCTAATATCTTCAGCAACCATTTTTACCAGTGCTCATATTGCAATTTTAGCTGTTATCATTGCATTTTTTGCTAGAGCTCATATTGCAATTTTATTGTTGTCATCGCTTTTCTCTGGCCCTCCTTATTACTGATTCCCATATTGTATTCATTTCTATGCTTGGTCCGCTCAGGAGATTTTTGTGGCCTAGCATATGTGCTGATTCCTTAAGTTTTACAAATTTTTCAATGGTGTTCTTTGTCTATAATCTCAACCTGATCCCACAGAGGGCGGTGATCTCCCTTTTCTTTCCATATGTGGTCAGCAACGCCTGATTTTTCCACTTCCCCTCGTGTTACAGCTTTTTGGTGTTCTTGAAGCCTAACCTTCGTTTTTTCTGTCGTTTATTTTCTCGTCTTGTTTTTTTTTGGCGGGGGGCGGATTTTCCTTTTCTATCAAAATTTTTTTTTCTTTTTTTGCTCTTCCAGCAATGTCTTTCGACACAAGCAAAATGGAGTAGTCCATTATTTATGTGGTATTGGCAGGAGATATTAAAACATATCTATCTTCTTTTCTTACTTTCATTTTCTCACTGAAACCAAGCAGCGTCTCGCGATCAAAATAGAATAGTCAATTATTTATGAGGCGTAATAGTCGTGCGAATTACTCTTTCCTGGAGCTTTACCTGGATTCTATCCTCTTGGAGATATATATATCACTAATATTATCAATATAAATATATAATCTTGTTGGTTGAAATAGCTATTCTGGTGAGGTAAATTTGGATTTCCGTTTTATTTAACACAAATTTAACCTTCAAGTTAATTATTGCGAAAAGCATTCACTATCGTGAGAAAAATGAAAGAATAAATCTCGTTAAAATGTCGGTAACGAAGAAAGAAAAAAAAGTCTAATACTTGTCCGTTTGTGACGCATTTGTGGTCTTTCGACAGAAAAAAGACAAGAGTGGACAAACTACAATTCGCACGTCGTCATACCATCTCGCATGATGTATTTATGCGGCCAGAAAGAGTACAATAATCATTATTTCGTCTCTCTTTCTTCGTTTCCCCTTCTTTTAAAATCGTTATCTCTTTCTTTCTTCTTCTACACTTCCTTTAAATTCGGTACCTCTTTCTTTTCTTCTTCTCCCCTTCATTTCAATCCGTTACCTCTTCCTTTTCTTCTTCTCCCCTTCATTTAAATTCGTTACCGCTTTCTTTTCTTCTTCTCCCCTTCATTTAAATTCGTTACCTCTTCCTTTTCTTCTTCTCCCCTTCATTTAAATTCGTTACCTCTTTCTTTTCTTCTTCTCCCCTTCATTTAAATCCGTTACCTCTTTCTTTTCTTCTTCTCCCCTTCATTTAAATCCGTTACCTCTTTCTTTTCTTCTTCTCCCTTTCATTTAAATCCGTTACCTCTTTCTTTTCTTCTTCTCCCCTTCATTTAAATCCGTTACCTCTTTCTTTTCTTCTTCTCCCCTTCATTTAAATTCGTTACCTCTTTCTTTTCTTCTTCGCCCCTTCATTTAAATTCGTTACCGCTTTCTTTTCTTCTTCTCCCCTTCATTTAAATCCGTTACCTCTTTCTTTTCTTCTTCTCCCCTTCATTTAAATCCGTTACCTCTTTCTTTTCTTCTTCTCCCCTTCATTTAAATCCGTTACCTCTTTCTTTTCTTCTTCTCCCCTTCATTTAAATTCGTTACCTCTTTCTTTTCTTCTTCTCCCCTTCATTTAAATTCGTTACCTCTTTCTTTTCTTCTTCTCCCCTTCATTTAAATTCGTTACCGCTTTCTTTTCTTCTTCTCCCCTTCATTTAAATTCGTTACCTCTTTCTTTTCTTCTTCTCCCCTTCATTTAAATTCGTTACCTCTTTCTTTTCTTCTTCTCCCCTTCATTTAAATTCGTTACCTCTTTCTTTTCTTCTTCTCCCCTTCATTTAAATTCGTTACCTCTTTCTTTTCTTCTTCTCCCCTTCATTTAAATCCGTTACCTCTTTCTTTTCTTCTTCTCCCCTTCATTTAAATTCGTTACCTCTTTCTTTTCTTCTTCTCCCCTTCATTTAAATTCGTTACCGCTTTCTTTTCTTCTCCCCTTCATTTAAATTCGTTACCTCTTTCTTTTCTTCTTCTCCCCTTCATTTAAATTCGTTACCTCTTTCTTTTCTTCTTCTCCCCTTCATTTAAATTCGTTACCTCTTTCTTTTCTTCTTCTCCCCTTCATTTAAATTCGTTACCTCTTTCTTTTCTTCTTCTCCCCTTCATTTAAATTCGTTACCTCTTTCTTTTCTTCTTCTCCCCTTCATTTAAATTCGTTACCTCTTTCTTTTCTTCTTCTCCCCTTCATTTAAATTCGTTACCTCTTTCTTTTCTTCTTCTCCCCTTCATTTAAATTCGTTACCTCTCTTTTCTTCTTCTCCCCTCCCTTTAAATTCGTTACCTTTCTTTCTTCCCCCTTTTTCCTTTAAATTCGTTACCTCTTTCTTTTCTTTTTCTCCCCTTTAAGTTCGATACCTCTTTTTTCTTCTTCTCCCCTTCCTTTAAATTCGTTATCTCTCTCTTTCTTTCTTCTTTTCTCCTTCCTTGTTTAAATTCTTTACATCTTTATTTCTTCTTAGGCAAGAGCACAATAGACATGATTTTATTATTGTAAAAGATTTCTCCTCAGCTACACAGATCTCATTAATAATTGTATTATTAAATATTAAATTAATGTCATACAAATTTGGGCCTTCTGTTCCCGAAAGAAGTTTAATAATACGTGTTTTTTTCTTTACTTTCTTCTATCTTACTACCTTTTAATTCTTTACATATTTTTAACTTCATTTCCCCCTCCTCGTTTAAATTCTTTACCTTTTTCTTTCTTCTTCTCCTCTCTTCTTTTAGATTCTTCACTTTTTCTCTCTTCTGTTTCTTGCTTCCTTTAAATTCTTTACCTTTTTCTTTCTTCTTCATCCCAATTCTTTAGATATTTCCTTCTTCTATTCCCCT